>SKCR01044227.1:0-91085 GCA_019454045.1 Zanthoxylum bungeanum | reverse complement strand
AGTAAGAAAAACTTACTAAAATTTTGAATTTTCCAAGCTTTCTTGCTTTCTTTTTCCTTTTTTCCTCTCAAGCTCTCTTTTAATTTTGATTTAGGGTTCTTAGATTGTGAAACAAAAAGAAAACAAGGCTTTATATATTTTCCACAATGGCCGAAAAAATGGAAAAAATAATAGCCATGTTTTCTATTTTTGTTTTTAATAATTGGAAAATGATTTAATGAATATTTGTGGTAATAAATCATCAAACAATTTGATGTTTTATAACAAATAATCCAATTAAATCATGCCAATTAAAACCAATCAAAATTGGCCATTAAAACCAATCAAATAAAGCCATTTAGCTTACTTTATAAATCAAACTAGATATTTACCTTAATTAATTTAATTATTTAACAAGTAAATAATCAAATAATTAAATAAAATATCTTAAATATATGTATCATATTATAACATCCCAGATCTGGGAGATATTATCGGCATGGAATATGTTGTACTATTCCCCTTTAGCATCTAACTACTGACTTTTGTAATTCATATCTCTCATAAAAACTTATGCAATGGACCATTGCCCAACTCATCACTAATGAATGTATAACATCTTTCATACACAAACTCTGTATTAATATATAATACACTCTGACAATAACTACTACTACAATGCAATGAACATGAAACCTCTACTGAAAACAATATAAATATTACAGGTCTTTTCCTAACTCTAACTGACTAGACTTTGCTTCTAACTCGACTAGGTGGACTCCACACCCTAATGACTGCAACAGTATCCGTCTTCTCGAGTTCGTCCTCTGGGAAACATACAAAACAAGGAAATTGGGAGTTGGGGGTTAGATCGTCGTACGATCTAAGTGAGTGGACTATAAAACAGAAATGGTGCAACAAAATCATTTAGTTCTGAAATCAAAGTCCCGAAATAAATTTATTTGAAACTCATTTTTCTGAAAAAGTTAGTCTGAAAACTCTTTTATAAAGCTTATCTTTCTAAAATCTGTTTTCTGAAAACTGTTTCTAAAATCTAATTTCTGAAAACTATTTTCTGAAAAATTGATATCTGAAAACTCTGTTTCTGAAATTCTGATTATCTGGAAACTAGTCTGTATCCGAGGGCGTTACGTATCACCGTCCCCCCATACGTCTCTCTGGATCAAGAACGTAAAACCATGACTTTGGGGAGTTACGTATCGTCGTCCCCCAAAGCATGCCACTCATGTCCCTGAAATTGGTGGTCTTGGGGCATTACGTATCGCCGTCCCCCAAGCCACAAACTAGAACTGGGGGTCAGATCTATGCTACCCTCTAAGCTCTGAAACTAGGGTATAGGGCCATTACGTATCGCCATCCCCTAGCCCTGAACTAGGATCTGAAGGCGTTACATATCGTTGTCCCTCTAGTCCTCTACATGTGCACATGTCTCAGTTCGTCAATTTCAGTCTGTACAAGTTGCATAGTGAGGTGGGATTTTCCCCCATGTCTCGAAAAACATAAAACTCATGTTTTAAATCTCAAAAGTGCATAAAACATTTTCTGAAAATATTTCTTTCTCAAATACAATCCAAACCAAAAACTTTTGTAAAATAACTGTGTAAAATGATCTAATGCCTTAAAGCGTAAAAGTAAGTCTGTTTGCAAAAATAACACAATAAAAATCAATTAAAGAGAGTAGTGTCCACTCACTGTTTTTGGAATCTAGCTAGTAATGGATCATTTATCGAAGAAAATTGCGATCTCTGTAGATAATCTATGATCGGGAACTTGATTAGCATAATCGTAGTAAAATAAACTTCGATACTTAACTAAGCTTAACGATACATTAAAATGTTATATACATGAGCCTTATCCTGATCATATCTTGATGTGAGATATGTATAAGAACTGATACGAGACCCTAAGGGTGGTCTCCAACACGCTAGGGTGGAACTGAGGGGTTTAAAACTGATTCAGGGAAATTTTGTGCCACGCGTCGCGACACAAACCCTTGCGCATCGTGACGCGCGACGTCCAGAAGCATGCCAACATTTTCTTCTTGCGCGTGGCAACGCAAAGCCCTTCAGCGTCGTGACGCGACCTGGTTTTCTAGGATTCTGCTTTGCTTTCCCAAGTTCATCTAATGCATAAAGCATCAATTTACACTCCATACCAATATTTTCCATACTAAAAACCAATGTTCAATTCATCATAAATCACTTTATTTCCCATACCCAAATCTACCATTACATTAATAATAAACTTTTAATCCATTTCATGCACTTCACCAAGTTACACCCAAACTTAACAAATTAGGGTTTATCAATATTTCCATTGTTTCAAAACAAAAATCACACAATCATCATCATATGCATGCTCACAACACAACACAAGCATCAAATCATCAAATTTATCATTTAAACAAAATTTGGGTAATGGATTTCTTACCTCTTCCTCTTGATTTCAAATATCTCCCAAGTCTCTATGGTTGCCAAGTTCCTTCATTCTTTGTTTCTTTCTTCTTTTTCCTTCATCTTCTCTATTTTTCTTTCTTCTTCTTCTCTTCTCTTCTTTACGTTTTCCCTTCTCCTTTTGTTTCCAAATTTATGAATTTGTGAATAGTGTGTCCTTTAAATAATGGGGGTTACTGTTGGACAATTATGACCCATAGCATCACTATTTGTACAGAACATTGTGTTGTTGTACAAATTAACTATGTGACAAAGGAAATTTCTTTTTATCATTTGTAATTAGATTACCGGGATATATAAATGATAAAAGTCCATATGATTAGTTCCAGATTGATAAGATATGAGACAATATCAATCCATGAAGGTTTAATCATTAAAACATCCCTAGTCGGAGTATTATCGAGATTGGACATCGATAATGCGGAATAGACTAGTATTGCACTTGTGCGTGTTATGGGAGCATAACAGCATAGTTCTCATATATTTGGGTATTGGATACTCATGTAAGTGTAATAGGAGGTTGTGTTTACCGATGGTACGGAAACAGCTTCGCTCTGGATAGACCCCTCAGAATTCCATTGGTAGTATGACTATGTCTATGGAAGTCCGAATCAGGGTAGGTGTATTTGGTCTTAACCTGAGACTTACACCGCTAATACTTGTGACAATCAATATACTTTGGTTTTGGTCGTCCATGGCTTTAACCGGTTCTGTGTACGCCTCTTCTGGGTATATTGAGAATCGTAGTGTATTGGGTGTGATGTCAAGATGGAAGTATCACTCCAGTCATAGTGGAGATGATGATCACGTAGGATACGGAACTGGTACTCTTATATGCTGCAGCTATCGGGATAATATGACTAGGTCATGCTTATCCGATTATAGAGACTAGTTACCAGAGATCCGACATGTGCTTCGTACGGGGCAGACACAATTCCAGCCCCAGGCCTTGCACGTGACATCCGATACTGGATCGCAATACGCAATACTACGTATACTACCCCTGATATAGATTACATATTCCTTTAAGAATATTTCTGGAGAATTGGGTAGGTACGGTGCTTTGCTAGAAGCCAACCATGTCTTGTAAATCGGTAAAAACGTAGTACTAGGTACGTACGTGTTCGGATAGTCCGACGACCGGATTTACTGCCAACATATCCGGGGATCTCATGGGTCGCTTCCCGAAGATTCACCGATGACGTATGAGAGATATTTTATCTAGGATAAATTATTATCTGGGATTAATTAATAGAGAGAGAAAATTAATCTAGGATTAATTACGTAGATATTTTATCTGGGATAAAATATTATTTAAAGAGAGATAACGATTAATTTGGAATTAATCGATAAATTAATATATTCGATATATTAAACGAAATTAGCTTTCGATGAGAAATTAAAATTAGATTTTAATTCTGGCGAATGAGTTAATTTAGAATTAATTCGCTAGCGACGTGAATAGTAATTTTGCTAGGCATAATTATTTAATTAAATTCGATTTAATTACGTCAAAACGGAAAATTCGTAAATTCGGAATTAGCGAACCTGAGCCCGGGAGTGTTTTCGGGCCCACTCACATTTCAAATCATGTGGGGCCGACAAGTCACATCACACATCACATCATTAGTCATTCAAGTGATGGATGTCTTGTCACTTTGAGTGATGTGGCGTAAGTCACTTGTGATTGATGGTGGTGGTTGGAAGGCTTAATTGCCTTGTACTTTTTGACTTTGATTTTTGGTATTAGATTTTAGAAATCCAAATACACAAAATTAACTCATCATTTTTCTCTTCTCCTCTCTTCATCTCTCGGCCAAGGGCCATTTCTTTCCTCTTTTTGCTTCTCTTTGCTGAGAGCAACAAGGAAGAACAAGGAAGATTTGTGGCAAATTTTTCCAATGCTAGCACATAAAGAGTCATTCAAAGGTGATAGGGAAACAAATCCTTGAGCATGGAATCCGTGTTTCGTCGCATCGCAAATCAGATCAATGTAAGTATGATTCTGCCATACTTCTTTATTGTATTCACATGATTTTCATTGCTTGAATGGTCTTGGGACTATAGTGGAAACCCAACAATGGTATCAGAGCCTTATTTAAGCATGAAATTGGATTTAGGGTAAAATTGATTTGAGCATGTTTGGATGAAATTGATTGTTTGAATATGCTTGAATGATGATAACATAGTGTTATGCATGATCAATTTGATGAAAATTGAATTGGATCAAATTTTTCCCAAAAACTTGGCTTGGCCGAAAGTTTGATGTTACCCTAAGTCATGGTGATTTTGTTTTTTGAATCATTGGATGAGTTTGAAAGACTTGGGAAATATTGATTTAGGATTTAATTGGATTAAAATTGAAATCGGACATAAATCCCCTAATTGCCGTGAGTTTTAGCATAGAAATAGGATTGATTTTGCTTCAATTGTGTTGGACATGTGTTGATGATGATAAGCATGATTAATTATGTAAATTGATATTTTGGAAATGTTAATTTGGTTAATTAATTATGGCTATACACTTTAATTGATTTAATTGTGATAGTTGGAATATTGTAATTAAATTAATTGGGCTTAAATTTGGAATTGGGCTAATAAAGTTGTATTTGGGCTTAATGGGCTTGGTTGGGCCAAGTTTGGTTTAGGTTAATTGGTTGGATCCAATTGAGCCCAAAACCATATCAATAAAGTCCAAATATAACTAATGGACCTTTAAATTTTAATTGGGCCTAATGGGCCTAAATTGGTTTCTTGGAAAATAAGGGTGATTCCTTAATTGGGCTTTGGTATTTGGATTTGACCCATATTGACAAAAGTCCATGCCTTATAAATTAATTGAAAGCCCATTGGACTTTAAATTAAATAGATATTGGATGTTAATTGGGCTTTGAGACCCGTAAAAATTAGATTTAGAATCTAAGTAGCAAGGCTCATTAATGTGTAATTATTTAATTTGGAATTAAATAAAGAATTAGTATTAAATACGAATTAAATTGGATTTAATATTGTAGTTTAATATAATTCAAGAATTCGTACTTTGAGTACTTATTCATAAAACGAGTTTGACTCGCGCAAATCAAATCATTGTTTGAACATTGGATGGTCATTAATTTTATATTAATTAATTTGATTAGATTGATTGATAACATGCTTTGTGTGAATACATGGATGTGATGTATGAATAATGTATATCAGATGGATATTAGATGGGTGAGGGCAATTTTGGAAATTGTTGTAATAAATTTAGAATTTATTAATTGGACCTGCGTGTCCAGCCTATTACCTCTTGATTCTTTGTATTTCTCTTCTCACCTATTCCCCTCAATGTAAATGAGGTTTCTTTAGAAGTGTTATGTAATTGGGTAGAAGTAAGATTTGTGCTAGCGGGAGAGAGGAAAGGGAGAGATTTGTTCTAGGAACAAAGTGTTTTAAATATCCATCCGCATATCATTATTAAATTTATTTACTTGCCTTATTATGTTTTTAGAATGCATGTTTAAGGGTGTATGATGAGACCTAAACAAAGATAATTAATTGGTTGCCAATTACGCGAAAAACCCTCAACATATACTCTGTAATAATACATAATACACTCTGAAAATAACTATTACAATGTAATGAACATGAAACCTCTACTGAACAACAATATATATATGTTACAGGTCATTTCCTAACTCTAACTGTCTGGACTTTGCTTCTAACTCGATTAGGTGGACTCCACACCCTAATGACTGCAACAGTATCCGTCTTCCCGAGTTCGTCCTCCGAGAAACCTGTAAAATAAGGAAATTGGGAGTGGGGGGTTAGATCGTCGTACGATCTAAGTGAGTGGATTATAAAACTGAAATGGTGCAACAAAATCATTTAGTTCTGAAATCAAAGTCTCAAAATAACTTTATTTGAAACTCTTTTTCTGAAAAGTTCGTCTGAAAACTCTTTTATAAAGCTTATCTTTCTAAAATATGTTTTCTGAAAACTGTTTCTAAAATCTGATTTCTGAAAACTATTTTCTGAAAATTTGATATTTGAAAACTATGTTTCTGAAATTATGATTATCTGGAAACTGGTCTGTATCCTAAAAACTTGACATATGAGGGCGTTAAGTATCGCCGTCCGCCCATACGCCTCTCTAGAGCAGGAATGTAAAACCATGACTTTGGGGCGTTACGTATCACCGTCCCCCAAAGCATGCCACTCATATCTCTGAAACTGGTTATCTTGGGGCGTTACGTATCGCCGTCCCCTAAGCCACAAACTAGAACTGGGGGTGCGGATCTATGATACTATCTAAGCTCTGAAACTAGGGTCTAAGGGCGTTACGTATCGCCGTCCCCCTAGCCCTGAACTAGGATCTGGGGGTGTTACGTATCGCCGTCCCCCTAGTCCTCTACATGTGCACATGTCTCAGTCCGTCAATTCCAGGTCTGTACAAGTTGCATACTGAGGTGGGTTTTTCCCCCATGCCTCGAAAAAACATAAAACTCATGTTTTGAATCTCAAAACTGCATAAAACATATTCTGAAAAGATTTCTTTCTCAAATACAATCCAAACCATAAACTTTTGTAAAATAACTGTGTAAAATGATCTAACGCCATAAAGTGTAAATGTAAGTCTGTTTGCAAAAATAACACAATAAAAATCAATTAAAAAGAGTAGTGTCCACTCACTGTTTTTGGAATCTGGCTGGTACTGGATTCTTTATCGAAGAAAATTGCGATCTCTGTAGATAATATATGATCGGGAACTTGATTAGCATAATCATAATAAAATAAACTTTGATACTTAACTAAGCTTAACGATACAATAATATGTTATATAAATAAGGCTTATACTAATTATATATTGATGTAGGATATGTATTCGAACTGATACAAGACCCTAAGGGTGATCTCCAACACGTTTGGGTGGAACTGAGGGGTTTAAAACCGATTCAGGGAAATTCTGTGCCACGCGTCGTGACACAAACCCTTGCGCGTCGCGACGCGCGGCGTCCAGAAGCATGCCGACATTTTCATCTTGCGCGTTGCGACACAAGGCCCTTCAACGTCGCAACGCGACCTAGTTTTCCAGGATTCTGCTTTGCTTTCCCAAGTTCATCCAATGCATAAAACATCAATTTACACTCCATACCAATTTTTCCATACTAAAAACCAATGTTCAATTCATCATAAATCACTACATTTCTCATACCCTAATCTATCATTACATCAATACTCAACTTTTAATCCATTTCATGCACTTCACCAAGTTACACCCAAACTTAACAGATTGGGTTTATCAATATTTCCATTGTTTCAAATTAAAAATCACACGATCATCATCATATCCATGCTCACAACACAACACAACATAAGCATCAAAATTATCATTTAAACAAAATTTGGGTCATGGATTTCTTGCCCATTCCTCTTGATTTCCAATATCTCCCAAGTCTCTATGGTTACCAAGTTCCTTCATTCTTTGTTTCTTTTGTCTTTTTCCTTCCTCTTCTCTTTTTCTTTTTCTTCTTTTTCTTTCTTCTTATTCTCTTCTCTTCTCTTCTTCACGTTTTCCCTTCTTCTTTTGTTTCAAAATTTGTGAATTTTTGAATAGTTTGTCCTTTAAATAGTGGGGGTTACATGATATTTGGAAAGGTGGGGAACAATTTGGAAAAATGGAGAAGGTTTGAGATTTTTCTAGTTAAGTCCAGAATTTATTGTCCATCCTAATTTTGTTATGCATTTTTGACCCTCTTTTGTTCCGATTTTGGAAACATAATTAACTTGAAAGTTGTAGGTCTCAATCTCAGCTTTCTGACGATATAAAATTCATAGAAATCGGAGTTTGTATGAGAAAGTTACAGGCCAAAAACGTAGGTTGTCCGGTAGTGAAATATTGTACAATTCAGTATCAGAACTTCGAGGAGTATCGATTGTTCCCCAAGGTCACTTAATGAGTGCGTACATGTTCAACATAATTTATATTATAAGTATTCATTTTAGGATGAAATGGTAGTCGAAATTTATTGAAAAGGTTACCGGTCATTATACATATTTACATTAAATAATACAAATACATATATTAATAATAAATGTCAAATATCACAATTCAATATTTAATAAATGGTTGAAAGATCCCAAAAGTATGTATTATCGTTTAACCGTTAAACGACTTATAAATAATCAGTATTATTTATAAAAGTTGCCTTAGTGCTCTACGAGTATATTTCATTAGTGAGACCCTCTAGGTTCAGGCATATCCGTCATGAAATCTAATTTTGTGTCCATAATCTACCCACCCGTAAATTATGATGAACACGGATAAAATCTCTGAACCATACTGGTCGAGGTCACTGCATACGTATAATCCCTCCGTCACAGGTATCCGGATTATCCCAGAGATATAGATATAAATGTTAAATCTCTTTAGGTATAATCCCGTCGATGATTCTATTAGCAATCTCTTAAATAACACTTAGAACTAATTTCTACAGTGTACCACGGGCCCATGGATTTAACAGATTGCTAATTCCATAATGGATACCTATGCTCTGTACACAGAACTGACGAATTCTATCTTGATACGCACATGATATCCTGAGGATCAGTCCACACTCAACGAACAGTCGGAGGTATGATCTAAATAGATCGGTGACGTGATTGCCATCAAAGTATGGAAGATACCTCAAATATCTACAGTGGTATCTCAAGTTGAAGGATCACTATGCTCAGTCAACCCGAGAAGATTCTTATTGACGTGGTGTACCATCTATTAAGAATCTTCGGCAAGTCGTTCAATGTTTATCTGATATAAACACCTATGTGTCTATACGAGTCTCCTGAGACTCATGGTTCATTGAGAAACCATTGGAATCTAATATTCTAATAAATGATACGTACCGGTCTCAGCGGGTTTACTTACTGACCAAGTAATTATAAACCTTGACCAGAAACAGTTAAAGAATGATATTATTATGATACTGCTCAATGTCAGTTGCGACGCTTTTGCAACTGTATCATAACCAATCACTCTATGGTCATTTACATCTTTACCATATAATAAAAGAATTTATATTACAGAAACTGTTTATTTTATTCATTAATAAAATATATACAAGAGTATTTACAGGGAAATACATAAGAGATTGGCACTCAGAGCACCAACTCTAACATGATGAACACTAAAAAGTTCACATTTATTGAAAGGAAAATTAATCATTTTACACTTATAGTTTCATTAATCCCCTTAATTTAGCATATTTATAAAATAATAATTAAATTTATATTTTATATATTTTTATTGTGATTTTTATTTCTTATGTAGGTGAAATAATACTTTGGATGCATAACTAGAAAAATGGACATGACATTTGAATTTTGGAGGCCAAAAACTTGAAAGGGCGTTCTAACAGTGTACAAATTTAAAAATTCCAACCATGCACAATTTTCGTATTTTTGCCATAACGTTTTACTCCGATATCGGATTGAAGTGATTCTAGTTCCAGATGAAAGAAGACATAAAGATCTACACCTTTTCTGTTGACAAGATGTTCTAATTCTGAAGTTTTCAAGACCGAAATGGATGAAATATCCAAAATATACCATATGTAATTATTATTATCAAAAACAAACAAAAGGAACCAAAAAAAAAATTAATTGCATGTGGTGGAAGGTTGCCATCCACCTTTCGGTGGATGGACCCTCCATCACATGCAATTGCTTAGCAATTTCAACAATTACTAAGTATTTACAAATGTTAAGAGGTGATGAGCACCTCTATAAATAGAGAGCAGCACCTTATTTCCTCAGTCTGATTTCCATAATTCTCTAGAAAATTATGGTTTTTCAGCTCTTGTGTGTTTTATTTAAAGCTTTCTTGTAATTTTTTTTCTTTCAATAATAAAATTATGTGTGTTTTTATTCAAATTATGAGTAACTAATTTCTTTTTGCTCGGGTAAAGAGTGAATATTTTAATATGAAAATATATATTAATCTCACTTATTTTATAATATATAAATTGTAATATAATGATTAATACTTAATTTAAATCTGGATTAATTATTGACAAGCTTTGTTACCGCCTATATGGATGGTTTTATTTATTTTACATAATTGAGTACATAACTGGACTTGTGATAGACAAAAGTTATCACTGCCTTTATGACTGGTTTTATATGTTTTAGCATAATTAATTCCTGAAATAAATTAATTGGGTAATAATGAAATTTTATATATTATAAAAAGTGAGATTTCTAAATTTGAAATATTAAAAGTGGATCCCCTAACCCCGATATTTTATTTTATTATTGGAGTCCAATTTAAAATTCTCGAATCACTTCAAACAAATCAAGTCTTTTTTATTTTTACTCAAATATTTATTTTATTTTACTAAATCTATTCCCCGTGGATCGACCCCGGACTTACATGGTTATTTTTTTTACTTCGACACTCTTATATTTGGGAGTAAAGAATCACTTTGTGAATGTGTCAGAAAAGAAAGATCCTCATTAAGTAAGGCATGAACTTTCTTGGAAAATTCTTACCATGTCTCATTTAGATCCTTACACCAGTCAATGTGAGCATGAAGTGCGAAGGATAATCCACTTGCAACAAATTGCAAATCAATTACCAGATGCATTAACAGATGCATCAAAAGTAACCAAGTCACATATACTGACTGCTAATACACCAGTCTGGGTGATTGTTCCTATTGAACAATCTAGTGTAAAGGGAGCTATCGAATCATCTATTACACGTCAGAAGCGTGGTAAATCACTTGGTTCTAAATATACTATTCCCCGGAAGAGGAAAATGAGAGATATAGTTCCTATTGAATATAATGCTCGAGCAAAGAATATACCTACATCTTCTGAATCACAAATTCCAGAAGAACTGATAGTTCCTGAAGAGGCACTAGCCCTTGAAGAGGCACACAAATCCAAAAATGAGGAAAAGTCTACAAACTATGCATACAAGAGAAATGTGGGATCGAAAGAAAATAACCATCGACAATGTGTTCTCGTACACAATAGGTACTGAAATTACAAATGATTTTGAATCTCAAACTGTCGATGAATGTAGAAAAAGACATGATTGACTTCAATTGAAAGAAGCAATTCAAGCATAATTGACTTCTTTAGCCAAACATGAAGTATTTGGACTCGTCATCCAGACACCTAAAGATGTCACACCTGTTGGTTACAAATGGGTGTTCGTAATAAAACATAATGAATGTAATGAAATCATTAGATGTAAAGCGCGACTAGTTGCACAAAGTTTCTCCAAGAGACCTGATATTGATTACGAGGATACGTATTCTCCAATGATGGATATCATAACATTTTGATTCTTAATCATTTTGACAGTCTCTGAAAGAATGAATATCCGTCTTATGGACATAGTGACAACATATCTATATGGGACACTTGACACTAATATTTACATGAAAATCCCGAAATGATTGAAAAATGTCTAAAGCATATAAATCAAAAGATCGTAAATTATGTTCAATCAAGTTATAATGATCCTTAAACGGATTAAAACAATTCGGGCGCATGTGATACAATCGTTTGAGTGAATAATTGATGAAAGAAAGATACATAAATGATCTTATTTGCACATGCGTATTTATTAGAAAGTCTGAATTTGGATTTATTATTATAACAATATATGTCAATGACATGAACTTACTTGGAACTCTTGAAGAGCTTATAAAAACTGTTGATTATTTGAAAAAAGAATTTGAGATAAAAGATTTGGGAAAAATAAAATATTGTCTCGGGTTAGAGATCGAGCATAAAACCAACAAGTTGTCATTCATTTCATCCCTTTAGGTACAAGTTTGGAGTTTTCTTAATTACCTTTCTGAAGTATAAGCTATACTCTTTTCTGCCCTAAAACAGCTAGGGGCGTCATTCTAAGTTCTGATGATTTTCTGGTAATGCTTCTTGTATCCCACAAGCAAGAGGTTTTATTTGAAACATATGTATGAAAATATAAGCTCCAGTTAAACTTAACAAGTAGAGTTAGAAAATTTCGAATTGTATGATGTATTGTTCTTAGCACTAAAGTTATGACGGTGAAGGTCATGTGTAGTGCAATGATTATGTGTTAATTTGTTATTCATATTTAATTTGATTTTCACATCTTGGAAATCTGGAAACAATCTCTTTTAAAAAAAAAAACAAAACAAAACAAAACAAAACAAAACAAAAAACTTATATCGAGAACTTTATGAGATGAGATCAAGATATCATAGGATTATTCAGTTATCAGCTTTCCACCGGTTTTGTTTTTTTTTTTCATAATGCCAAAGTATGAATTGATTTGGTTTCATTTTAAGTTTTTGAATACCTTTTTAATATTAAATATTTGATATGTTAGGTACAACCTTTTGATGCCATTTTATCTCCTGGTCTTCGCTTCCTATCGCACATGCTTAGTATGACTGTTGCTTAAATAGGAGATTTATCAACTGTAACAATCAGCAGTCAATCTTGAACAATAAAGAAATGCACCAAATCTCAAAATAATTACCAGAAATTCACAGTTAATAGTTATAAAGATGAAGATGGACTTAGCCATTAGGCAATTAGATCCTTCTGCAATGCTCCTACCCCAAAAGCAGAACCAACAGATGGTTTAGGCTTGTGCATCAACTATTTATTCCCCAGTTACCAATATCAAAACATCACAACCTATAAGAGGCAGCAGATGTGCAGAAAGAAAGCGTTAACTTCAACACCTGAAAAAATTTTAAAGTTGGCAATTATTTTTCAATTGGATGGAGACTGCTGCTTCTCTTGAATCTTGGATGATGGCAGCTAAACCAGAGTCCAGATGCTTCCATGAATATGCAAAGTACCAACATTTGACAAACAAACTTCTATATAACACCCGACGGTTTACAGAGGCCACATTAGGTACACCAATCAGTCATCCAAGTACTCCCACCAAACAACTCCATGGTACCTATTACAACAGATAAAGGTAATGGTAAGCAAAATAATAATTAGTTACTAAAGAAAATTGTTGAAACTTTAACTTCATTTTGATAACTACTGAACACTGGATGATGTCGATATTTGTTATATGTTATCATGTAGCAATCACATACCATATTGCATATTCTATCATTAAGAGGATGCTCACAAGGATTATACAGTTGCAATTGAATAGATATTGAAAAAGATGCCTAAGCAATGAGATCTAAGAGCAACAAAAATGTTATTGTTGTAAGAAACGAATGAGGGGAAGAAAGCCTGTACCAGTTTCAGCTGCACTAGTTGAAGGGGCTCTCCATGACATACAGTAGCTTGAGCTAACTTATAAATTTGAGTCTCAAAGTGTCCCTAGGAAGTCGATACCTTTACATTTCAAGTGATTAATAACTACCTGGCATTTCGTTTGAAATCCTTTGGACCAGCCAGATTCAAAAGAGATGAATTCATCTCTTCCGAAAGAGTCATTGCCAAATCAATCTTCCCCATCTTCTTCAAATTATCAATCAGCGATCGGTATATGTAAATTGATGGACGGATCTGCCGCCGCTTCATATCATTGAATAGTCTAAGTGATTCCTCAATGTTACCCGATCTCCCAAAGCTATCAATCAGCGCTGTATAAGTAAGCAAATCTGGTTTAATGCCACTCTCACCCATTTCTCTAAAATATACTAAGCACAGATCAAGTCTCCCAATCTTCCTCAAATTGTTTAATAACGTATTATAAGAAATGAAATCTGGGACAATACCAGCTTCCTTCATGGAAGCAAACTCACGAAGCATATCATTTACATGACCGATACGGCCTAAGATGTCTAAAACTATATTATATGTGATCAAATCTGGCTTACACTCCAAACCCTTAATATGATCAAATATCAAAAGTGCCTTTTCTATCTGCCTACTTTCACCAAAAGCAAAGATAATCCTGTTCATAACTATCACACATTCTGGAGAGGCTATCCCCACTATTTCTTCTATAAAATTCAATAACTGGGTGCAATCATTTGTCTTTATAAAAGCCCTTGCAAAATTAATATAACAATCTGAACTCAAGGTTCTAGATGAAACCAATAGATCTTTGAAAATCTGAAACGAAAGGTTAATATCATTTGTGTCAGCCGATGCCACCAAAGAGCAATTATACGCATTGGGAAGGAAGATTTTTTTATCACGCAAGGATTGGAGTAATCGAACAGCAGCAGAAATATTTCCAGCTCTACAAAGCTTTTCAACATACGCATGACACATTTCCTTGGCAGACTTAGAATCATTTTCAACAGAGGCAAGAATCCGAATCAAAACTTCATCTGTTACTTCCTCTTGATCAGGAGACGCCCGTGTCACAAGTGACTGATAATTGCCCCTAATTTTAGCTACAGTTGCAAAGACCGGCGAAATCCAATGGGAACCAACTGGGATATATGTGATACAATTCTGTATTAGAAGTACAGTCACTAACTAATAACCTCCAAAAACAAAACAACTAAAAAGTTAACAATCTTTTATAAACTACAAGGTATAAATGTATAAATAATTTCCATAAAACTGAAAATAAACTATATTAATGAAAATTGCAAGTAAAACTTATAGTTCTAGCCAATTTCAGTTACCTACATATATATATATATTTCACTGATCATATGAAATGCATAATCCACGTTTGTTAACCAAATAATTATTCGCAAAAGTTTCTCAAATCATGTCTAGTTGAAGCTTTCACTTACATTTTTTATACCGATATTGTCCGATATTTCCAAATCTTCGGAGGAACGAAATCGATTTAGAGTCAACATGGCGTGAAAACGGCGCCGTTACCTTAATCTTCGGTTTGAATCGAGAAATAAACTTGAGATATGTTGAAGCAGTGACCATGCCTATACTGTCGGGGTTTAATGTTAGGGTTTACCACGGAGAGTGTAGAATTGGGAGTTTCAAGGGGGAAAGATTTATGCCTGTGTTTTTAGGAAGAGTAATTATAGAAAACAAAATTAATATATCCACATATTTCTGCATATAATTGTGCACATAATAAATTAAAAATAAAAAATAATTTTATCTTTGTAGTGAATTTTTTATTTATTAGTATTTATGTGTTCGATTACCTGAAAATCTCATTACTCGTAATTATAAGTGTATATCAATCCAATGATACGATCATAGGCATAATAATTTAATTGTTTTATTATTATTATTTTTATTTATTTTTTATTTTTTATTATGTTTAGAGTATGTCGTTATTTCGACATACGCTTATCATTTTTGTTTTAGAAAAATGATACATGATCAAAATTATCGAAACATGTGTACATGAAAATAAAATTTAATTAAATTAAAAAATTTCTCTTCAATTAGTGATTTGTGGACGATCCAGGACTAAAATTAATTATAAACTTTATAAAGTAAATAGTTTTAGTCTTTATTTAGTCTTCTTATTAATTTTTATTTTTATCTTTATATATATATTTTTTAAATATAAATAAAATTTCATTCATAACACCGAAAAATTATAAACAATACATGTAGAAAGTCCTCCATCCAAAACCAAGACATTAGTCATTACAAGCCACCTTGGCTAAGTGATGAGCAGTAAAATTATATGATCTCTGCTTAAATTGAATTTTAATTAAGTTCGAATTTAAAATCTCCTCGTTAATCTCAGATAAAATCCAACATATCTCTTTGGGGTTACTTAAATTTCATAAAAAAAAAAGTCAACCACAATTTTTGAATCCTATTAAAGTCAAAACCTTTAAAGAGCATCACTAAACGGTGAAAACCAAATAAAAGGCATTGCACCAGAGCTAGCTAAACTCCCATATTTTTGACAAATATTACCCGAAACAACCTTTTTCAGATGCAAGACTTTTTGCTGTTGGGAGCATGTTTGAGACACTCCTCTACAAAATGATTTTGATCTTTGCGGAATCTCAAGTGACCAAATTCATATCCATAAGTTTGATATAAACTAGAGGCTTTTCATGACCCCTCGATATCCATAGCCACCTTGTAAACACTTTTTACAAAAACATAAAAATTAAAAAAAAAATAAAACCATCTTTTTGTCAAAATGCCCAAAAACTTGTTCAACACTAGGATTCATATGCAGGGAAATTTTCAAAATTTCTAACACATCCAATTCTAGGAAGAGCTATTGCTCTCCCTTCAATTTCTTTCCCACATCATATGAATGATATCTCATTCATCATACCCTATTTTGTTGGAAATTTAACAAACAATAAGCAGACGAAAATTAAAATTTATAAATTTTAAACTCAAATCTCCAATTCAAGATCTTAATAATTTACATACTTCATGATACTATTATTATTAACAATCATAAATAAAGAACTTACCTTAAGCTTTTATCGCCAACGGATCCTTGACTTGCTCCTTGTATTGTCTTCAAGGCCACCCAAACATTTGGCCTTCAACCGTATCTACATAAAGTGGAAAGTTAAGGATTTGGATATTTCAAATCCAAGATTATGCAGGTATCTTTTCTTTAGTGCTTACCAATGTTTAAAAATATGGATAATGCCTAGAGGAGGTCGGTCGTTGAGGCGCGAGGCGGACCACCTCGAGGTGGCGTGACGGGCGCCTCGATTCGAAAATCAGAAAAAAAAATATTTAAAATCATAATATCAGCATAATAAAACCATCAACAATCCAAAATACATTCATTTATCCATAATTCATAGTATGTTCAAAAAACAATTGATAACTAATCCCTAAATATGTTATCATTTATGTCTAACGGCATAAAACTTGGGTCAAAACCCCATCATCATCAGATAAGTCATCCTCCAAAGAGCCTCATTCACTTGTATTGTCTTCATCCACTAATTGTGGAGTTTTTCTTTCCGTAACAAATAAAACAAAGTCGTATTATTATTTAATTTATATTATATAAATTGTTTATTTGTAAAGATTAATTTACTTTGGTCTCTGCTAATCTTTTGTGTAGGTGGTCTACTTCCACTCGGTTGTTCAATGGAAGTTTTCTCAACAAAGCTTTCTCCAGCCATCCACTCATCATCAGAAGGCAACTCATCCTTAATCAAATGATAATCATCTTATTGCAATGATTGTTTTTCATGTATTTTGTGCTTCAATCTCATATTATATATTTTGTACACCAATGAGTTCGATTTCTGGGTAGATAATTTATTTCTCTTCTTTGTATGAATCTACATAATATTTATTCAAATTATCATAGTTTTTTTTTAAAAATATTAAGTATTCACAATTTATTATTAGATCATATCATATTAAATGTACTCCAATTGCGTTCATACCCCGAGGATGAACATGTTAGACTTAAACTCTTTATTTCTAAAGACTGCAGTTGATGAATTTTATCGTCATATGCTCTCCACCAGTCAGCTATAATAAGAATGAATATACACTTTTAAAACTCATATAATATATTGTTAATAATAACACAAAAGTGATAATTCATATATCGGGACTACGATTGAAGACGGTGTGTTTAACTAGACTGAGGCCAAATAATCCTTGCTTGTTTAGGAATTTATCCGCTTGTATATCTGCCGAATATTAATCTTCAGGATCGGACAACAGTTTGACCATGCATAAAATAAACTCACGTCTAATCTCCGGATGCCTGGAAGGAAGATTGTCTGCATATTGGATATGAGGATTCAAAAAAAAGCTAGCCGCATGTAATTGGCGGTGCTACTGAGACTCCCACCTATCATCAATTAATTTCCATATCTCCTTGTATACACCAACCTCATTTCCCAAATTTGTTGCTATCTCCTATTTTGCTCTATCCATGGCACCATATATAAATACTATACCAGGAAATTTTTTGCCATATGTCATCCTCAACACATAAACTAGAGGTTTGGTGGTTTTCAATGCATAAGCAACACAAGTCCAAAACCTATCACTCAAAATTATTTTTTTCACTTCTTTTCATTCTGACTTCTTTGAGAAACTAAGGTCATTCCACTCTTTTGAAGTAAACATTTACTCCAAGGGTTGCTTCAGATCATACATACTTTGTAATGTTAAGAATGTAGTTGCAAACCTTGTCGGAGCGGGGCGAACTAAATCTTTCTTTGTGAAACTTCTCATTAAAGCCAACATCGCTCCATGATTGTAGATGAAATTACTAACCTGTTAAATGACAATAATAATTATGAATTTATGATGTGAAATAATAAGATATTTAATCAAATCTAACTATTAAAATATGTAAGTTTACCTTTTTCGCTTTTGACAATGTATTTTTATATTGAGGTAGCTTTCCAATACCTTCAAGCATTAAATCAATACAATGCTCCGCACATGGCGTCCACCACAATCGTTTCCTCTTTTTCCATTAAAAGTTCACATATTTTCTTATAGTTTGATGCATTATCTATAATCACTTGAATCACAATGTCTTTTCCTCCTTCTTCAACAATATCATCAAGCAGATTGAACAACAAGTTTGCATCCTTGACTACATCACTAACATCCACAGATTTAAGAAAAATAGTCCCAAAAGGATTATTCACAAGGAAGTTTAACAATTGTCTCCCTCTCATATCCTTCCATCCATCTAACATAATGCTCACCCATGTTGTCTACATGTTTTCTTTACTCCATCAACAACTTCTCTCGTATTTTC
Organism: Zanthoxylum bungeanum; assembly: GCA_019454045.1. Taxonomy (NCBI): domain Eukaryota; kingdom Viridiplantae; phylum Streptophyta; class Magnoliopsida; order Sapindales; family Rutaceae; genus Zanthoxylum; species Zanthoxylum bungeanum. The sequence goes on along the minus strand of SKCR01044227.1, from coordinate 72,005 downwards.
TAATCCCTTGTTCGGTATAGTTGTTGATAGCTCATATGGTGTATGGTGTAGGCGTTTTAGACTACGACCAAAATTTCTAATTGATCGCACCATATTGACAAATGATGGACTATTAGCAACATTAAAAGCAATGACATTCTCATAAAATAAAAAAAACTATCAATATCTTATGTTGTCTGATCACGAATATCTTGAACACTTCCTTGTGAAGGGCGTACCGAATAGTCCTCTAATTCTCCCTCTTCAATATTAACCACAGATCTATCCATTGGCCCTCTAATTATTCTCTAGGATATACTACTGTTTGAACTACCAAAAGATGTATGGTGTAGGAAGGAACATTAATCAATTCTTTCTTCTCGATAAAGTTGTGCAACTTTTTTTGTATCATATTTTTTCTTCATGAATTCCTTAATCTCATATTTTACTTCTGGAGGAACCATTGTACATGATGCGCCATTATCTTTAATACCCTCAAGATGTTCTTTCATTCTGTACACACCCCATTTGATTGTCCTAGTGCAAGAATGACATTCAATATATTTATATCTACCATTTCCATCTTCCGTATGAACTTCATGCCCGTACTTCCAAGCCCAATTTGTTCGAGTCGACATCTTACTAAAAATTTATAAGCAATGTGACAGATTACTAATCAATTAATCAAACATCATAACTTCTTAATTTAAAAATATATATTATAGAAATTAAAAATTAAAAATTATTTGTAATTTAAACATCACAACTTCTCCTATTTTGCTCATTTTCTTCTCTATTTTGACAAAACATTTTGCTCATTTTCTACTTCGACAAAACAGTTAAAACTTAATTTGTGAAGAGAGACACGCGCATGAAAGGAAACCAATTGATTGAAACTAGAAAGAGACATGAAAAGAAACCAATTGATTGATCCAAAACCTAATCCAAAATATCTTACCTACCTTCGTGAGAGAGAGACGCGTATGAGAGGAAAAAAATTGAAACCAGAGAGAGAAAGACGTGCATTAGATAAAACAGAGCTAGAAACCAGAGAGCTTACCTTCATGACAAGGGAGAGCCGAGAGAGAGCTTTGAACCAGGAGAGAGACGTGCAAGGGAGATTCGAACCAATGAGAGAGAACGCACAAGGAGATTCGAACCAGGGAGAGAGACCCGTAAGGAAGCTTCGAACCAAAATGGGAAAGCAGATTTCTTTTAATATATTGACCCTAAACGAAGACGTCTTGGAGGTATTTTATACCCCCAAAATGTCATCATTTTGAAGGAAAAAAATTTAAAAAAGGGTTGCGCGTGATGCTGTCGGTTCAGGCTGCGTCGCGCCGCCTCACGCACAGAGACACAACCAAACTTTAAACCAGGCCAGAGGCGGACGCCTCGAGGCGGCACTTCTGAGCGTATTTTTAAACATTGGTGCTAACTTAAAAAAAGATACTTTTGAGGATTTTTGGGAAATTTTTGAGAAAAGTAAATGAATTTAACTTTTATTAAAAAAAAAAAGTAAAATCATCTAACCCCAGAGCAACCTTCACTTATTTTGCAAAGTTTCTCACGTCAATGACTAGCAAAATAAGTGAAGGTTGCTATGTGGGTTAGGTGATTTTGCTTTTATTTAATAAAAGTTAAATTCATCTACTTGTCTCAAAAGTTTCCCAATATAAATTTTAGAATTGAGTTGTTTTGATCCCAATCAAATTAGGATTGTTAGGATAGTGATATGGTTTAATCTATCAAAATAGGAATCCTAATTCATCATAATAAAACAACTATTATCTTATTTATTTAATTAATTAAACAAAATTAATCAATCCTAATAAAATTATGAAACTCCTTTCGGAACTCGCCATGGTAATAATATATATATATATATATAATATATATATATATATATATATGTAAGAAAGAGTTTATGAAACTCCTTTCGGAACTCGCCATGGTAATGGACGTATATTATCACATATGTCAAATTACTCCTATTGAGATGTTAATTATATGTTATCCAGAGCGGCGAATCCTTTAATGACCACTCACAACCCTCACATGTTTTTCATATTTCCTATGTGATGTGAACCCGGAGAGTAAGAACCCTTGAACCATGAACAAGATGAATCAAGAATCCAAGAAAGCCAATTTTAACATCCCCTTTCGGAGATGCTACCAGCAGGGAATAGCCGACCCATCCCTCTGAGCCTTTGACTTTCTGACTATGATCCACACTATTAAACTTATCTCAAATATAAACTCATGTATGAGACCATTGCCCAACTCAATAATACGAAATGCAACTCAATGCTTATAACAGTTTACTATATAATAATACAAATTACAACTTTACTTATGGACATCTTTACTCAATACAATGACTTATACATGATTTTATTGTGACACTGACTATACTCTCTCTCTGACTTGACTTGGTAGACTCTACACCTTAGTGACTACCATCAGTATCCATCCTCTCGAACTCGTCCTCCGGGTATACCTACAAAATAAAGACACTGGGAGTGGAGGGTTAGATCGTTTGAACGATCTAGTGAGTGGAGACAGTTTTAAAATGGAAAACTGAAATACTTATGGAATCCATTGATTTGAAACTGAAACAAGAAATCTGTCTCTTCTGAAAACTCTTTCAAATCTCTTTCTATGAAACTTTCTAAAAACCTTTCTTTCTGTAAGACTATGAATTTCTTATAAAACTATTTCTTATGAAAGCTATTTTATAAAACCATCATTATGAAATCCATGTCTGTGAGTATCTATAGAAAACCTGACATATGAGGGCGTTATGTATCGTCGTCCCCCCATACGCCTAAACTTAGTGGTTTTGGGGCATTACATATCGTCATCCCCCAAGCCACTGAACTAGATCTAGGTGTGCAAATCCATGACATTGGAGCGTTACGTATCGCCGTCCTCCCAATGCATGCTAATATCCTGTCCCTGAATCTAGGGTCTAGAGGTGTTACGTATCGCCGTCCCCCTAACCCTGAAATCTGGTGGTATTGGGGTGTTACGTATCGCTGTCCCCCCTAGTCCTGCTCTAGATGTGCACATGTTAATTCATCAATTCCAATAACCATCAATTCCATAAGTCACATCTGAGGTGGGTTTTTCCCCCATGCCTCCAAAATCAAATCCATTTCCGTCAATTCCAAAAACCTCTAGATTGGGTTTTCCCCCAATCTCAAATTCATAGAAATCATACTTTCAAATCATAATTTCTCAAATCATTCTCATTCTTAAAAATAACTGGATATCAAACTTAGCTAACGCCCTATTGCGTAAAACTAAGTCTTAATTCAAAAGCATAAAATAAAATCAATTTGAGAAAAAAAGGGTCCACTCACCAATCAACTTGTATTATACTTAACCTTGAACGTAAATGGGTTACTTTTGATCCTGGATTCAACTGAAATGACTTATATGGAAAATAAGTATGTCCCGTATTTGAGTATGATTAGTATGTTTAAACTAAGAAACCATTCATAATCATGGATGTAGTGTGAAGTTGTATGTTGGTATGAAATCCTTAGGGTGTCCTCTAATATGTTATCATGGAACTGAAATATGTAAACTGATCTTTGAGAAAATAGACTCGTGTTGTGACGCTAGACGCTACGCGTCGCGACCCCCAATGGCAGGCACTAAAACAGAAAGCAAATTTTATTCTGAGTCGCGACGTTCCACCAAATAGAGACCGAGGCAGAGGGCATTTCCATCTCGGTGTTGTGACGCCAGACCATACGCGTTGCGACGCGAGCCTAATTTCATGGCCAAATATCAATTCCCCATGGTCACTGCTCAAGGCTATTCCAATACTCCCACACTATAACCTTCATATGAGCACTTCTCTAACTAAAATATGTTTAGAACACCATCCATCACGAAGCATAATTTCCCATACATCACATAACATAATTTCCCCAATACATCCATATAAAATTGAACAAAGGCTATAACCTTTACATCCATTAAGTTATCAACTCCCAAACACATTAAACTCATGTTATATCATCTTCTAATGCATGGACTTCAACAAATTATTATCAAAGCATCAAAAATACTTCGGCCCACAAGCTAAGAAATTCGGCCCTCATATAAACTTTACATATTGACCTTATTTCAACCACACTTAGGCACAATTCATTCTAAACAACTTTATAAACATGTATTAAGGCTTAAATTCTTGCCCAACCTTCTCAAACAACAAAGCCTCAATTCATAGGGTTCTAAGCATGAAAATGTAAGTGAAGAATGGATGCTCATGTTAAGAATAGAAAAGAAAAATAATCTTACTTGATCAAGAAAGCTTGAGAATTCATCAATTTTCCTTCAAAATTTTCCATGAGAAATGAAGAAGGTTGGAGAGCTTCCTTACTCCCATGACTCACAATTTTGGCCTCCTCAAAGAGGTAAATGAATAGTGCTCTATTTATAGGAGAAGATGTATGATTTTTGTAATGAAATGGGTGGCCAAGATTATGCCACATCACAATTTCTAGACTTTACTCGAAATTTAGTGTAGCAGCCGCGAAACTCATGATTGTTGACCTGATTCTGATTCGAATTTAGAAAAATGTCCAACGCAGAAGTTGTAGGTCTCGATCTTAGATTTCTAAAGATATATAATTCATAAAAATCTAAAACTGTATGAAAAGGTTACGCCCCGAATACTAAGGGCTATCCGTATTGAATCCTAAAATAATTTCTGTATCAGAACTACGAGGAATTTATCAAATATCTGAAAAGTAATTTCGTGAGTCCATACATGCTTGAACATGATTTATATCATGTATTATGGCATCCAAAATTTAGTAGTCGTCGACATTACCGGTGTGTTACACCAATATTGACAGATTATAAACCCTAGACCCGATGAATATAAGATTCAATAACCTTGGTTACGAGGAAACACCATAAAGTTTGTGAGGCTTTAATGAGTTGAAGTTCTTTCAAGAATACAAGAGATTGTCTCATGAAAATTCTCTCAAAAGGTTTATTATTAAGTAAATAGCAGAATAACAAGTCATAGCTTTTTATAGGGAGGCTTAACGCATGAGTGATAAAGAAAATAACATAATTCATGCCACTAAAGCCTCACACACCCACATACTCCTAAACTACCACACATTCCAATAGACACGTGTTTCCTAGATAATTAGGAATACCCTAAGTCTAACCCTAGTTCAATTGATGCCTCGGGCATAGCACATGCACGTGAATGTAACGACTGGTAATCTCGAGTACTGTTATATTGTGAGATGAGTGTTACATATTATGAATTATGTTTGAACACATGTGAACTCATGAAAAGACTTTGGGAATAATCGGTAAATTCCTCGAAATTCTGATACGAAATAGTATGATGTTCCACTCCGGACAACCTATGGTATTTAGGCCATAACTTTCTTATACCAACTTCGAGTTTTATGAATTTTATATCTTCGAAAAGCCAAGATCGAGACCTACAACTTTCACGTTGAACATTTTCTCAAATTCGAACCTGAATAAAGTAAAAAAATGCAACTCAAAATTTCATTTGAATATTTCTCATGGACCCATCTAGACAATTCTCAAACTATCTCAAAATTTTTCTAATTTTTCTATTTCAAAAGTTTATACAATTAGCCAAATAGCCCCATTATATATAAGGGACACTATTCATCAATCCTTAATATTTGGGATAGAGAAGAGAGAGAGAGATGTGAGGAAAATGAGAAGCAAACACAAACCTTTCTATAACAAGTTAAGAAGCAGGAAAACAACCATTGAGGACTTAAAGGAATGAGGAAATCAAAGGAGATAAGGTAAGAGTAACTTGACCCAAAATTTTGGATTGAGGAATTTGGATGATATGATGTTATATTGATGTTAATAACATACTAGGGACTTCATTTAATGGCTTCATGAGAATGAAAATTGATTTTATTGAGAAATATTCAAATATTTGAAATCCTAAATGTTGAGTTAAGTTGGAGTTATGAGATTATAGAGTTAAATTGGTAATGAAGTGTTGTTTTAACATACTTGAATATTGAGGTTAAAGAATTTTATATGCATAATTGAAGTATGAGAGGTTGGAGATACATTTGGGAAAGATAGACATTGGGAAGCAAGTTTTGAATCCAGGAAAATAGACTACCCTTGCGACCCCCAAGGAGCCAGCGTCGCAACTCGTACTGGGAAATTTTCACACATTCATTTCCGGAATGTGAGCATCACAATGCCCAAGGACTTACGTCACGATGCATAGACAGAGGATGTCACTGGTTTATCAGCATGTGTGAGCGTCGCGACGCCAAATGTGCAGCATCGCGACGCGTGATCAGAATTTTTCCCAAATCAGTTTTTGTTCATTCCAGTTCCACCCTAGCGTGTTAGAGGCCACCCTAAGAGTCTCGTATACACACACTACATCATAATATAAGTATGATATTCCTTGAAATGATATCAAGTGATTGAATGGATAAACTTAGTTTAATTTCAGAATATGTTCCCCAGCCCACTTTCTAATCAAAGTTATCAATGATAGATCATCGCATGAACCGTAATTTCCTTCAGCAAATGAATAATGCCAGCTAGATTCCAAATCAGTGAGTGGACAATTTCTCTTAAATTGATTTTCATTATGTTATTTTTCATGTTAAACTTACTTTTCCGCATTTAAGGCGTTAGCCAAGTTTACTTTCAATTATGGTCTGATTATGAGTGTTTTGAAAAATAATTTAGAAAAATATTGATTACAAAAGCATGATTTTATATTTTTGAGGCATGAGGGAAAAACTCACCTCAGTATGTAACTTGACTCAAAGATGTAATTGACGGATTCAGATATCATGTGCACACGCAGTTCCAGACTATTGATGAAAAAATTACGAAATACGTAACGCCCTAATACCACCAGATTTCAGGGACATGTAATGGCATGCTTTGGGGGACGGTGATACGTAACGCCCTAATGTCATGGATTTGCACTAATGGCTCTAGTTAGACATATGGGGAACGTCGATACGTAACGCCTCAATGCGTCAAGTTTTCAGCATACTTTAAGAAACAATTTTCAGAAATAGATATTCAGATCGAATTTTCAGAGATAGACTTACAGAAAAAAAGTTCTAAGAAAGAATTTTCAAAAGCAAATGTTTTACAAGGATTTTAGAGAGTTACAAACCAGAAGTAGTCTTTAGAAAAGTTTGTTGGACAATTATGACCCATAACATCACTATTTGTAAAAGACATGGTGTTTTTGTACAAATTAACTATGTGACAAAGGAAATTGCTATTTTATCATTTTGTAATTGGATTACTTGGATATATAAATGATAAAATTCCATATGATTAGTACTGGATTAATAAGATATGAGACAATATTAATCCATGAACGGTTTAATAATTAAATATCTCTAGTCGTAGTATTATCGAAACAGGACATCGATAATGCAGAATAAACTAGTATTACACTTGTGCGCGTTATGAAAGCTTAACGACATAGTTCTCATATATTTGAGTATTTGATACTTATGCAAGTGTGATATGAGGTTCTATTAGCCGTTGGACTGGGAACAACTTCGCTTTGGATAGACCCCTCGAAATCCCATTGGTAGTATGACTATGTGTCTATAGGAATCCGAATCAAGGTAGGTGTATGTGGTCTTAACCTGAGACTTACATCGATAATACTTGCGACAATCAGTACGCTTTGGTTTTGGTCGTCCGGAGCTTTAACAGGTTCTGTGTAAGCCTCTTCTAGGTTTACTGAGAATCGTAGTGTATGGGTGTGATGTCAAGATGGGAGTATCACTTCAGTCATATGGAGATGATAATCACGCAGGATACAAACTAGTACTCTTAAATGCTGCAACTATCATGATAGTATGATGACCGGCGTAATCACACACGTTAAACGCAAGCGCACGTATCGTTCAAGTAGTATAAAAAGATATCGATCCCACGAGGACTTATTACCTATTCTATTAATTTTATGAGGTTAAGTGATTACTGATATCTAACAAGTTGTTTGATTAAAATGACGATGATTCTAAATTTAAAACAAGTAAAAGAATTGAGAGTAGATTAATGAGAATTAAAACTATCTAGGGTTGTGAATTCTCCAATACTTATTAAATGATGAAGTAGTTAAATCATAGTTGGGTAAAATATTGAGTTATTAATCTGGAATACTAAATTATGTAAAAGCCTCTTTCGAACGATCATTTACAAATACCTAGAATAATCAAATTGAACCATATGTCTATGTCAATTAAATTACCTAGATTCATTAAGATTGAATTCCAATTATGATTACCCCCGCCCAACAGGTATATTCCTATCCTGTAAGGAAATCTATTAAAGGTTTATCTATCCTTAAAGAAGATCGTGGGTTGTTAAGTCTGTGGTCTTTAACTTAAAATCTCTATGTCTAGTTCATTTTAAGTTTTATTTAGTCAATTTTATTAATGGCCAGTTAATAAAAAGCATTAAGATTAAGACTCAATAAATAACTCTTTTATATTACCCAAATTATAATCTAACCCTTATAACCCGTGATATTGAATTTCATCACAACCCTAGATACTAACTTAGTTATGACACATAGCTAGGGCTAGTAAAATAAAATACATAAAGTAAAAATGCCGAAAGTAAAATTGTGGTAAAGTAGAAATGCAATGAAATGAAATGCTAAGGTAAAAGGAATTAACTTTTACTAATTACTATTTAGATATCTCCCATTATATAATATAAAACTTGTGATAATTTTCCAACCAGCCATAAAGGCGGAATCAAGATAAACCAGCCATATAGGCGGAACAACAATATACCAGCCATAAAGGCGGGAATAGAAATTTTAATAAAACCAACCGACCATTATGGCGGTATCCTCATTAAGTCAAATTTTAAATAGATTATATATTATATTTAGGGAGATTAATCTAAAAAGCAATAGTAAAAGAATTACCTTAGCATAGAGAAGTTACCTTCTCATAGTAATAGTAAAAACCGAAAAAGTTTAAGAAAGAAATTACTATTACTATTAAAAAGTAATTACAAAACTTGAATTTAAAGAACTAGAGAGAGAAACTCTCAATTTAGAACTAAGAAGTGAGAGAGAATGGTACAATGAATTATGAAAATTCGATCTCTATTTATAGGCTCGGATAAGGGTCCGGCGTCGCGACGCCCAAATTGCACTAGCGTCGCGACGCTGGGTACAGTACGACACGTGTCACGCGCTGGTTGGTCGGCTCAGAATCTTATCCGATGACGTGGCACTGTTCATGACGTCATTGCTTGCGTCACGCTGACGTGTCAACTGTTCATGACGTCATTGCTTGCGTCACGCTGACGATGTGGAAGGCGACGTGGCGACACGTGGCAAGGCGGCTTCTGAAGGCGGCTCGTTGATTTGTTGACACGTGGCACGCGGTGCACGTTAGCAGATCTTCTGTGATGGTGACACGTGGCACGGCGCACGTTAGCAAAGTCAAACTTCTCAAATTCTGACCCGTTGACCAGGCGCATTTTAGCAGATTCGGCGCGCACTCTGGGCGTCGCGACGCGCAAGGCTTCAGCGTCGCGACGCTGAAATGACGACGATTTTGCCCTTTTTGTCCAATTTTGTCCATTTTGCCCCAAAACACCTCCAGAATGTCCTGAAACTTTATTTATCTGCAAAATAACACAAAACACATCAAAATATTCATAAAACTCAAGAAACTATACAAAATATTAGGTTAAATGAGTGGGAAATAGTGATAGAAATACCACTCATCACACCCCAAACCTAACATTTTGCTAGTCCTCGAGCAAAATATAAAATAACATAAATAAATTAACTAAGCCACTTTCGTAGGGATCACGATTGCATTTAGCATATGCAACAAGCCTTTAAACCCCTAGGTGTCCCTAGTGGACGAGTTGTAGTCTCGTGAGGTTTACAGCAATGATACCCACAAACATTTTACAAAAGTAAAAAGATAGTGAAACTAATGCACACAAAAAGCAAAAAGACACAAGAGAAAAGAGAATAAAGAAATAGTGACTAACTAGATGAAACTTCTAACTCCAAGTTATTAGTTGTTTTGTTTCATTCTAAATTACTGAATAAGTAAATTCTCCGATTATTTTTACCATTCTTCATATACACAGTCAACAAAATATTAAACAACTCATTTTTGCCCACAACAGTCATAAGTGCAGTTGATAAGAGAGTAATATTTTTGTCCTAAAGTTTATTAGATTTCACACCTTTTTGTAGCAATGGAATAATTTTTCTGATTTTTCTGATTTTTTTCTTTGATTTTTTCTCTATTTTTTATTTATATACAATATCTTCCATCTATGTAGCGAGCTTTAGGTCAGTGACTCCAAAACCAGTTGGCTTTAGGGCATCAGGTGTTAAGACACCTCTAAGGACTTAATTACTCAGACTTCAGATATATATACATATATATAATTTTTCATCATTTTTGATCCATGTAACGAGCTTTGGGCCAATGACTCCCAAACCAGTTGGTTTTAGGGCATTAGGTATTAAAATACCCTTACAGACTTAATAACTCGGATCTCAGTTTTTTTTTTTTTTTTTTTTTTTTTTATTTTTATTCCATCACTATTTTTTTAGATGTTTCCTCCAAATGAACTAGAGTACTGGATATTACAAACTTTTCAATTTTAGCTTATGTCTGTATGTTATCATGTATGTTGATAATATCTGCTAACTAAGTATATGAAGATTCATTTTAGTCAGTTTTATGGAGAATTTACAGATTTAATAATTCAAAAGTGAATAAATACAAAATTAACTTGTTTTGAATTAGGTTTGAAATACGTCTCAGGAGTGGAAATTCCTTACACAGCTATTTCTTACCAATTTCATCTTTTTAGTCAATATAACAACAAAACATTTCTACTGGTCATATAACTATAATTTACATGTTTTTTTTTAAAAGTTTAATCAAAGGCTCAGTTTATGGTGTGTGACTAACTGTCGAATGGACTTCCTGTTGTAGATTCCCCAGAGGGAAGGTGGAGCGAGGCTCACTTAAATACCCAAGCCCCTTAGGCTCTTATCGCTTGTTGTCAGGAATAAGCAACGAGTCCTCCAAACTAGTCTGTCACAACACGCTACAAGTGAATGATTATCTAGGTGCCTCCACAGCTTTTCCTTATAAAAAGGTAGTGAGTGAAGGAAGACACCAAACCATCACCTAGCTTTAAATATGCCCTTTGTTTTTATTAATTTTTTAATTTTTTTGTATTTTTCGAAAAATTTTGGACTAAAAATAAAAACACAATACAAACAAGATAAAAGGAGAATTAAGAAGATAATACCTGGTTAGCTGAAACTCTACAAAAAATTTAAAGGTTAAGATCCAGATTAATCCGACGTCTCTTACCACGATCATCATCAGACCATTTTATCTTTGAAATGATAGGGTCAACTTGTGGTACATAGGCTATGAGTTGGTCAAGTAGATCTGGAGCAGACCTAGGCAGTAAAAAGGAGTTCTTTCATAGGTTTTGACACGAACCCATTTCTCCGAGCATCATCAAGAAACACACAAAGAAAATCATAAAATCCATCAACGTTGAGCAGTCCAAGCGGTTTCTGGTGTATGTTCAGGTTCGCCCAAGATAGAACTATAAAATTTCCTCTAATGTACCCAAGCCACCTGGCAAAGCAATAAAAGCATCAGAACGGTTAATCATTTCAACCAGTCGTTCAGACATACCTACGGCACGATCAGTTCCTCTCCGTTTGATGATCCAATAAGATTTGCCTCTGCCAAGGGTTTTGGGATGATTCCCAAAACATGACTGCCTCCTTCTTCTTGTACGGCTTTGAAACGATCCCATTAGTCCAAGATTGCCTCCGCCATTTATTAAATGCATATTCCTTGCTGCTAAGACTCGACCCAATTCCTGTGCTGCTTCTATGTATTGTGGTTTAGTACCAACAGTACTACCGCAAAACACACAAATATTTTCAATTCGTCTTCTTGAAGTGGCTTCCATTTTTTACTATGGATGTCTTCAAAAGTGCAATGATGAGTTGAATTTATAGTACCTGAAAAGGGTGAATAAAATAATAGCACAAGTATCTTCCGAAGGACGATTAGTAGCAAAATAATAAAATAGATCGTGATAGTCAACAAGATCTGGATCCTGTCGTAGAAAACAATAAAACAAATCAATTACTAGAAAAAGACAAAGAGATATAATATGTACAAGAAAAGTAACGGCTTGATTGACATCTATGCGTCAGGAACAAGCTTCCCATCCAATTTTCTTATAAATTGGCAAACAGGGTCTTTTTGAGTCAGATTCCCTAGACTTAATTGTTGTCTTTCTTTTTGGAATTGTGTGTGTAATTTGTGAATGGCTATATGAACATATCCACTGGGATGCGTCTCAAGAGTCGAAGAAATATCATCTAAAGACTCCTTACTCAAGCCATCCCTAATGAATTTAATTTTATCTTCACGATTATCAGACACCATTCCTAAAGAACGACAACGAGTATTGCAATTCCAACGCGCACATTTGTAACAAACACCTATTTGCTTAGCTCTACGTTTCTTTGCATAGGTGCTTCTTCCAAAACCAGGTAAATAAGAACTACAAGTCTCAGAAAACTCACCTGCTAGACGGATTCGTGCTTCGATTACCCAACAAATATCAGTAGGAATACCTTTGATCATTAGTAGTCTCATTCGTTCCAAGCGAGCTTTGTAAACTTTCATCAGAGATTTTTGAGGGAGAGAAGGAAATTGCTTGTGAAGACTTGCGATAGCTTCTTCCATTTTGAAATTTCTTTATCTCTGCAAAAACTAAACACACAAATAAATCACACCAAATTGCAATATATACTAAAATTTGCATGGGTTGCCTCCCTGCGAGCGCTAAGTTTAATGGTCGTCAGCTAGACGTGACTTTCGAACGTTATGCTGAATCTGAAAGTGTGACACTTTCTTTTTGTCGCTCCAACGGTTCTCCCCAGTAGTGCTTGACACGTTGACTGTTAACTTTGAATGTGTTGTTGGTGTTGGGATCCAGTAACTCAATAGCTCCATATGGTAAAACCTGAGTGATCACAAATGGACCTGACCACCGTGATTTTGGCTTCCAAGGGAAGAATTTCCCCCTTGATTTGTTTAACAGTACCTTTTGCCCTGGTTCCAGTTGTATGCGCACTAACTTCTCATCATGTCTTTTCTTTGCCTTTTCTTTGTATAATTTGGCATCCTCAAAAGGCTGTTTGTGAAATTCCTCCAATTCGTTGAGCTGGTGGATCTTTTTCTCTTCTGTTGCTTGTAGTGCATGAATTGGCTCTTTCAGTACAAAAGAAGCTTTATCTTCAGGCTCCACAGGCAATTGACATGTTTTAAGTTTGTCAGTAGAACTATGCATTGCTTTGGAGTTCTGAATGGTATTGTGTATCACATCAAGTCTGAAACATTCCTCCTCTTTTCATCATCTGGGAAATTCATGGCCTTGAAAACATTGATGTTACTTCTTGTGGTCCTGTACCCTCATGGTTAATTGTCCTTTTTGTACATCAATAATGGTTCGACCTGTAGCCAAGAATGGTCTTCCGAGGATGATTGGCACGTCTGCGTCTTCCTCCATATCAAGGACAATAAAATCTGCTGGGAAAAAAATGAATTGTCAACTTTAACTAACACATTCTCAACAACTCCTCTTGGAAATGCGAGCGTTCGATCAGCAAGTTGTAGTGAAACTGAAGTAGGCATTGCTTCTCCAATCTGCAGTTTCCTGAAAATAGAAAAAGGCATTAAGTTAACACTTGCACCTAAATCACATAAAGCCTTACCGAAGTTATGTTCTCCAATGATGCAAGGAATGGTGAAACTTCCAGGATCCTTCAACTTTGGGGGAAGTTTTCTCTGAATGATGGCGCTGCATTCTTCTGATAATGCTACTGTCTCATAATCTCCCAATCTCCGTTTTCGTGAAAGAATATCTTTCATGAATTTAGTATAGCTGGGCATTTTTCCAAAGCTTCTGCAAAAGGGATGTTGATGTGCAGCTTTTTGAAAACCTCCAAGAATCGAGCAAAATGCTTGTCCAGTTTACTTTTCTGAATGCGTTGAGGAAAAGGTGGAGGTGGAGTGATCTGTTCTTTTTCCTTTGCTTCTTTTTCATCCATCTGTTTCTCTGTTTCTTTTGGAACATCCTCAGTTGTCGTTTTGGCTCCAACATCTTTGTTGATTTCAGTACCACTTTTTAACATGATGGCATTACACTGCTCCTTTCCCATGTTCCGTGGATTTGGTTCTGTGTTGCTGGGAAGGGTATCTGGCGGTCTGTAACTCTGAGCATTGGCCAGTTGTCCAATTTGATTCTCTAGTGCTTTGATGGAAAGCATATTGGCTTTGAAACATAGCATCGTACTTTTTTAACTGAGCCAACACTTCTGCTATTCTGGTATCCTGTCATTTGTCTGCTCCTGGCCTTTGTTATGTTGCTGAAATCCAGGTGGTGGATAGTTCTGTTGTTGGCCTGAATTGTTGCTCCATGAAAAATTGGATGATTCCTCCACCCTGGGTGTAGGTGTTGGAATATGGATTGTTCCCCTGTCTGTTGAAATTGTTGACATAATTCACCGTTTCTTCATGTTGATTTGATTCTGGTGCTCCTCCATATGGTGAACTTGTGGATCCAATGTTAAGAGTCTCCATGAATTTGCATATTTGATCTAGCTTGGTGTTGACTGCTGTATTAGCTCCAACCTCATAAATTCCTGCAATTCTTTGAATCAAGCTTCTTTCAGTTGGCCACAAAGAGTTGTTGTTGGCCATTTCTTCGATTAGTTCCCAGGCTTGATCTTCTCCTTTTGCCATTAAAGCTCCTCCACCAGCAGCATCAATTGTGGTTCTCATTATTCCAGAAAGTCCATTATAAAATGTTTGAACTTGAAGCCATTTTGGAATCTCATGGTGAGGACATTTCCTGAGCAAATCTTTGTACCTTTCCCAAGCTTCGTAGAGAGTTTCTGATTCTTGTTGTACAAAGGATGTGATGTCATTCCTCAACTTTCCAGTTCTGGCTGGTGGAAAGTACTTTGCAAGAAATTTGGTGGCTAAAGCGTTCCAAGTGGTGATGGAACCAGCTATAGTGAATGTAGCCAAGCTTTACCTCTGTCCTTCAAAGAGTATGGAAAAACACGAAGTCGCATTGCTTCTTCAGCTTCTCGGTTGTAATTGAAAGTACCGCAAACTTCCAGGAAGTTGCTGATGTGGGCATTAGGATCTTCAGTGCATTCCCTCCAAACTGTACTGATTGTTGTATCATCTGAATGCAAGTTTTGATGTCACCTGCATTTGCTGGTAAGGGAGGAAATACAATACATGAAATGAGTCTGTCAACCACCGGAATTGTTCTATCTCGAATAGGAATTGGTGGTGCAACTTGCAAAGGTTCAGGTTCCATGTTAATAATTGCTTCTTGGCCTTGTCGCCTTTCTCTTCTCAATTGTCTGATGGTTCTTTCAATTTCTGGGTCAAGCGGTTGTAGTTCAAAGCTTCTGGTTCGTCTCATTAAGATTGTGATAACCTGAAACACAATAAAACGAAAGTAATAAGTAAAAAGGAAAAATTAGACACAAGTAACGTATCTAACCTTTAAACTAATAGTAAAAGATAAAGAAGTCCTCGGCAACTGCGCCAAAAACTTGACCGGCGTAATCACACACGTTAAACGCAAGCGCACGTATCGTTCAAGTAGTATAAAAAGATATCGATCCCACGAGGACTTATTACCTATTCTATTAATTTTATGAGGTTAAGTGATTACTGATATCTAACAAGTTGTTTGATTAAAATGACGATGATTCTAAATTTAAAACAAGTAAAAGAATTGAGAGTAGATTAATGAGAATTAAAACTATCTAGGGTTGTGAATTCTCCAATACTTATTAAATGATGAAGTAGTTAAATCATAGTTGGGTAAAATATTGAGTTATTAATCTGGAATACTAAATTATGTAAAAGCCTCTTTCGAACGATCATTTACAAATACCTAGAATAATCAAATTGAACCATATGTCTATGTCAATTAAATTACCTAGATTCATTAAGATTGAATTCCAATTATGATTACCCCCGCCAACAGGTATATTCCTATCCTGTAAGGAAATCTATTAAAGGTTTATCTATCCTTAAAGAAGATCGTGGGTTGTTAAGTCTGTGGTCTTTAACTTAAAATCTCTATGTCTAGTTCATTTTAAGTTTTATTTAGTCAATTTTATTAATGGCCAGTTAATAAAAAGCATTAAGATTAAGACTCAATAAATAACTCTTTTATATTACCCAAATTATAATCTAACCCTTATAACCCGTGATATTGAATTTCATCACAACCCTAGATACTAACTTAGTTATGACACATAGCTAGGGCTAGTAAAATAAAATACATAAAGTAAAAATGCCGAAAGTAAAATTGTGGTAAAGTAGAAATGCAATGAAATGAAATGCTAAGGTAAAAGGAATTAACTTTTACTAATTACTATTTAGATATCTCCCATTATATAATATATAAACTTGTGATAATTTTCCAACCAGCCATAAAGGCGGAATCAAGATAAACCAGCCATATAGGCGGAACAACAATATACCAGCCATAAAGGCGGAATAGAAATTTTAAAAACCAACCGACCATTATGGCGGTATCCTCATTAAGTCAAATTTTAAATAGATTATATATTATATTTAGGGAGATTAATCTAAAAAGCAATAGTAAAAGAATTACCTTAGCATAGAGAAGTTACCTCCTCATAGTAATAGTAAAAACGAAAAAGTTTAAGAAAGAAATTACTATTACTATTAAAAAGTAATTACAAAACTTGAATTTAAAGAACTAGAGAGAGAAACTCTCAATTTAGAACTAAGAAGTGAGAGAGAATGGTACAATGAATTATGAAAATTCGATCTCTATTTATAGGCTCGGATAAGGTTCCGGCGTCGCGACGCCCAAATTGCACTAGCGTCGCGACGCTGGGTACAGTACGACACGTGTCACGCGCTGGTTGGTCGGCTCAGAATCTTATCCGATGACGTGGCATTGTTCATGACGTCATTGCTTGCGTCACGCTGACGTGTCAACTGTTCATGACGTCATTGCTTGCGTCACGCTGACGATGTGGAAGGCGACGTGGCGACACGTGGCAAGGCGGCTTCTGAAGGCGGCTCGTTGATTTGTTGACATGTGGCACGCGGTGCACGTTAGCAGATCTTCTGTGATGGTGACACGTGGCACGGCGCACGTTAGCAAAGTCAAACTTCTCAAATTCTGACCCGTTGACCAGGCGCATTTTAGCAGATTCGGCGCACTCTGGGCGTCGCGACGCGCAAGGCTTCAGCGTCGCGACGCTGAAATGACGATTTTTCCCTTTTTGTCCAATTTTGTCCATTTTTCCCCAAAACACCTCCAGAATGTCCTGAAACTTTATTTATCTGCAAAATAACACAAAACACATCAAAATATTCATAAAACTCAAGAAACTTATACAAAATATTAGGTTAAATGAGTGGGAAATAGTGATAGAAATACCACTCATCATATGACTAGGTCATGATTATCCGATTACATAGACTAGTTGCTAGTGATCCGATATATGCTTCGTACGAGGCAGACACAATTCCAGCCCTAGGCCTAGCATTTGACATCCGATACTGGATCGTATTATGCAATACATTGTATATTATGCCTGATACAGATTATATATTCTTCGTTGAATATTTCTGGAGAATTAGGTAGGCACGGTGCTTTGCTAAAAGCCAACCATGTCATGTAAATCAGTGAGAACGTGGTAAGCGGCACGCACTTGTCGGATAGTCTGACAACTGTATTTACTGCCAACATATCCAGGGATCTGTTGGGTCGCTTCCCAAGGATTCACCGATGACATTTGACTCGAACAGAATTAATCTGGGATTAATTATGAGAGAGAAAATTAATCTGTGATTAATTGTGGTAAAAATTTATCTGGGATAAATTCGTAAAGAAGAGAGAACACGATTAATTTGGAATTAATCGGTTAAATAATATATTGGATATATTAATTAAAATCGGATTTCAATGCGGAATTAAAATTGAATTTTAATTCAGGCAAACGAATTAATTTGGAATTAATTCGTATGCGACTTCATAATAATTTTGCTAGGCATTATTACATAATTAAATTTGATTTAATTACATCGCGATAAAAAATTCGTTTAATCGGATTAAACGAACCCGGGCCCAAAGTGTGTTGTGTAAACCAACTAAATTTTTAATTTAAAGTGGTGGGACCCACTTTACTTACATCAACATTTTGACATGTGATGTGAGTAGTTGGGCTTAATAAATGCAAAGCATTTATCAACACACCTACCAAGTGATGAGAAGTTAATTGTTTTGGAAAACAAAAATTCACTATTCACATCTCTATTTTTCCTCCAAAAACCCACCATTGCCGTGAGCCTCTCTTCTCTCCATTGGAATTTTGTTGCAAAATTCAAGCAAGCTAGCACTTAAAGGAGTTGAATGAGGTGTTAGGGAAACTCACCCAAGTGTTTGAAACACTCAACAAAGCTTGGAGCTTCATCTACATCCAAAGAATTTTGAAATTCTCAACCGATCAATGTAAGTTATTCCATAAACTTTCTTGATATATTCACACACAAATCTTGTTTAGAGACCTTGGGCATGTGTAGGACACTAACAATGGTATCATGAGCCAATCTAAGCATGATTTGAATTTTTGGGTTCTTAACTTTAATATGGGTATTTTTGCTTGGAGCATGATTTTTCCAAATTGATTGTTTGGTTGTGTTTAGATGATGATGAATTGGATTTGTGCATCATTGGATTTGTAAAAAATTGATTAGATTAATTTTCCCCAAAATCCTTACATGGCCGAATGGAACCTTAAGTTGCTCTCATGGTGATTTTTGAAATTAGACTATTGGATGAGTTTAAAGCATGAAATGAATGTTAATTGTTGGTTTAATTGGATTGAAATCAAAATTGAATGTTGTTTCATGTGTATAAATGACTGGAGTGATACTTCCATCTCGACATCACACCCAATACACTACGATTCTCAATATACCCAGAAGAGGCGTACACAGAACCTGTTAAAGCCCTGGATGACCAAAACCAAAATACATTGATTGTCGCAAGTATTAGCGGTGCAAGTCTCAGGTTAAGACCAAATACACCTACCCTGATTCGGACTTCCATAGACACATAGTCATACTACCAATGGAATTCCGAGGGGTCTATCCAGAGCGGAGCTGTTTTCCATACCATCGGTAAAACACAACCTCCTACTACACTTGCATGAGTATCCTATACCCAAATATATGAGAAATATGTCGTTATGCCCTCACAACGCGCACAAGTGTAATACTAGTCTATTCCACATTATCGATGTCCAGTCTCGATAATACTACGACTAGGGATATTTAATGATTAAACCTTCGTGGATTGATATTGTCTCATATCATCTCAATCCGGAACTAATCATATGGACCTTCTATCATTTATACATCTTGGTAATCAAATTACAAAGGATAGAAGAGCAATTTCCTTTGTCACATAGTTAATTTGTACAACAACACCATGATCTGTAAAAATAGTGATGCTATGGGCCATAACTGTCCAACAGAAACTCTGAGAATGAGGGGCGTGAAGACCCTCAGACTAGATTGAATGATGATATACTGGGTTTTGATGATGATATGGCTGAATATGCTGCGGGGAAAATGACAGGGTCTCAAACTGAACTGCAGAAACTCCGAGATCAGGTATAGTCGGTTACCCGTAAGATTAGGGGCAAGCACGAAGACCTGTTGGATTATGAGGCAATGACATTTGAGGAACAGTTACCAGCTCAGTTTAAAATGCCGGATATAGCCAAGTTTAATGGGAACGGGGACCCAAGGGTCCATCTCCGACAGTATGTTTCAGTCATGAGTTCAGTAGGCCTGTCACAATGCCAAGTTCAGAAGATGTTTGGGATGTCGCTTGAGGGGGCACCTGTGGTGTGGTACCATAGCCTTGAAAGAAAGGTCAAGGATAATTAGAGGGCATTAGCAGACACCTTTCTAAAACAGTATGTCACAGATTTGGAGATCGACTTGTCGCTTCGTGACTTGGAGAATACCAAGCAGAAACCAGAGGAAAGTTTCAAAGAGTATGTAGATCGCTGGAAGAGCCAGCTTCTGAAGATGCAGACTCAGCCTTCGAAGAAGAACCAGATCAAAATGATCATCAAGGGCACCAAGGCCTCTATTTATGGTAAGCTGAGGAGGATGACTTCGATGATTGCTGATTTTCGACAGTTGATGGAGACTGTTATGGATATTGAAGAGGAAGAAGTTGAGAACAGAAAGTTCTATTGCCAGAATAGAAGGACTTTTGGGGGATATTCTGAGACTAAGCCCGCTACTGCCGAGGTTGCTGCCATCAGGAACTGGCATTTCTCTAACATGGGGAAGCCTTTATCTAAGGTGCTTAAGAAGCTGAAGGCGCAAGGACTCCTAGAACCCTTAGAGCCTAAACCACTTCCAGATCTTATACCACCAAACCTTGACCTAAGCCTGTATTGTCACTTCCATCAGAGGAGAGGCCATGAAACTGACAACTGCACCCGCCTTAGGCATGAAATCCAAAACCTCATTGATGCCCATAAAATACCCGATCTTGAGAAAGAACAACCCAACACACACCGGAACCCCGTACCGAACTATCACTCTGTCCCACCGCCTACCTACATGATCAACTCCGGCCTGCCCGAAAGCTTTGTCCTCCAAACTCTCAACCACCCAGTTTCTTTCATGGGGATATGGAACGACAGTAGTGG
The DNA here is from genome assembly GCA_019454045.1 of Zanthoxylum bungeanum. NCBI lineage: Eukaryota > Viridiplantae > Streptophyta > Magnoliopsida > Sapindales > Rutaceae > Zanthoxylum > Zanthoxylum bungeanum. Next base: position 51,139 of record SKCR01044227.1, on the reverse strand, counting down.
AGAACCATAGATCGATGAAGAAGGCAATGCTGCGAATGATGAAGCTGTTCCTCCTAGTTTATTTGATCTTGCATTTTTAATAAAGACATTGATTTTGTCTACTTGTTCGAACCTTTTCTTGATGATAATAAAGACGTTCATTTCGCTTACTTGCCTGAGTCTCTTCCTTTCAACCTGCAACATGAGTATATTTGGCAAAAGCATTCAACCATGGTACTGATACTCAGCGATGTTTAGAACACGGGGAATCCTCGGAAGAAGCAAGCAGAAAGACATGATAGCCATTCAGAAATTGGGAAATAGAGCGGTGGAGTTGTCAGACTTAGAAAGGAACGAGCTCACCGAGCCAACCAACGTGGATAGAATGAAGTGGTACTTTGCCTGAGGAAGAGAATACCGAGCAGTCACCAAGGGAAATGGCGGAAGACCTAACCCGACGGGATAGGAAACTCATTCATGCATGCATGTATACACGTAACATATTTGCATTCTCTTTTTGTGGTTGTTTTGTTTTGTATTCACATGAGAGACAAAGAAAGCGGCAAATGCAAGCCAATCAGAAGCAGCAATAGTACAGTACATCAGTTTCAGGAATGAATCAGTATCAGTTTTAGGGGCGAGGCCCACATCAGTATCAGTTTGGGGGCGAGGCCCACATCAGTATCAGTTTGGGGCGAGGCCGACATCAATATCAGTTAAGGGGCAAGGCCCACATCAGTATCAACTTGGGGCGAGGCCCACATCAGTATCAGCTTGGGGCAAGACCCACATCAGTATCAGCATGGGGCGAGGACCACATCAGTATCAGTCTGGGGCGAGGCCCACATCAGTATCAGTTGGGGCGAGGCCCACATCAGTATCAATCTCGGGGTGAGGTCCACATCAGCATCGGTTTGGGGGTGAGGCCCGCATCAGTATCAGTTTGAGGGTGAGGCCCACATCGGTATCAGTCTGAGGGCGAGGCCTACATCAGTATCAGTCTGGGGGCGAGGCCCACATCAGTATCAGTCTCGGGCGAGGCCCACATCAGTATCAGTTTGGGGGTGAGGCCCGCATCAGTATCAGTCTGGGGTGAGGCCTACATCAGTATTAGTCTGGGGCGAGGTCCACATCAGTATCAGTTTGGGGGAGGCCCGCATCAATATTAGTTTGGGGCGAGGCCCACATCAGTATCAGTTTGGGGGCGAGGCCCACATGGGTGTCAGTTTTGGGATGAGTCCCAGGGTTGAGGCCCACATCAGCATCGATATCAGGTTTGGGGATGAGTCCCAGGGTCGAGGCCCAGATCATCATCAGTTTTGGAACGTCACATCACATGATCTACTTTGGCCAAATGCAAGCAACGAAGAGCAAAAAGCTAAATCGAGTCTGGGGGCGACTAGTCAACCACCCTGCGAATAAGAGATTTATCAAGAACTTGAGCAATGAGACTAAAGGAAACTGAGCAATCACCAAGAGAGAATCGACAGAAAGGAACTATGAGCAGGGGGCGACAAAGACTTTTGCAGGAAAATGGCACTCCGAAAATGGAGCATGGTTCGGAAATGGACCACTATCACATCAGATGCCGAAAATGGCACTTCGAAAATGGAGCACGGTTCGGAAATGGACCACTATCATATCAGATGCCGAAAATGGCACTCCGAAAATGGAGCACGGTTCGGAAATTGACCACTATCACATCAGACGCCGAAAATGGCACTCTGAAAATGGTGCACGGTTCGGAAATGGACCACTATCACATCAGACGCCGAAAATGGCACTCCAAAAATGGAGCACGAATCAGAAATGGACCAAGGAAGGCCTAACCCATCGGAATAGGAAACATATCCATGCATACATGCATACATATCACATACATGCAATTTTTTTTTTTGTATTTGCAGGTTTGTAGCGGCAAAGACCATCTCATCAAGAAACGGTTCAAAAATGAGCCACATTCTCGCACAGCACGGTTCATAAATGGACTACAACAGATGCCAAAAATGGCGCTCCAAAATGGAGCACACACAACAAATACCGAAAATGGCACTCCAAAAATGGAGCACACACAACAAGATGCCGAAAATGGCGCTCCAAAATGGAGCACACACAACAGATACCGAAAATGGCGCTCCAAAATGGAGCACAGTTTGAAAATGGACCACCAGATCAACTCAGTTCGAAGCAGCGGACAAGTCAGGAGGCAGCTGGCGAGCCAGGTTAGTAAAAATGCATTGCATAACTTTGATAGGATTGTCATTGTCATACACTGCACAAGTCCCATCAAAGTGGGGGCGACGGTAGGCACTGCATTTTTTCATATAAAGCCCACTCTCAACAAAGTTCGGGAATAAAGCCCAGGGGAATAAAGCCCTATTTCAACACAGTTTGGGAAAAAAGCCCAGGGAACAAAGCCCACTCTCAACACAGTTCGAGAATAAAGCCCAGGGGAATAAAGCCCTATTTCAACACAGTTCGGGAACAAAGCCCACTCTCTACACAGTTAGGGAATAAAGCCCAGGGAACAAAGCCCACTCTCAACACAGTTCGGGAATAAAGCCCAGGGGAATAAAGCCCTATTTCAACACAGTTCGGGAATAAAGCCCACTATCTACACAGATCGGGAACAAGACCCACGGGAACAAGACCCACAATTCAGGGAACAAGACCCTCAACTCAAATCGGGAACAAGACCCGCAACTCAATTTGGGAATAAGACCCATAATCGGGAACAAAACCGCAACTCAATTTGGGAACAAGACCCACAATTCAAGGAACAAGACCCTAAACGTAAATCGGGAACAAGACCCACGGGAATAAGACCCACAATTCAGGGAACAAGGCCCTCAACTCAAATCGAGAACAAGACCCACATGAACAAGACCCACAATTCAGGGAACAAGACCCTCAACTTAAATCGGGAACAAGACCCATGGGAACAAGACCCACAATTCAGGGAACAAGACCCTCAACTTAAATCGGGAACAAGACCCACGGGAAAAGACCCACAATTCAGGGAACAATACCCTCAACGCAAATCGGGAACAAGACCCACAATTCAGGGAACAAGACCCTTAACTCAAATCGGGAACAAGACCCACAATTCAGGGAACAAGACCCTCAACTCAAATCGGGAACAAGACCCACGGGAACAAGACCCCCAATTCAGGGAACAATACCCTCAACTCAAATTAGGAACAAGACCCACAAATCGGGAACAAGACCCTCAAACTCAAATCGGTAACAAGACCCTTATCTTAAGTCAGTAACGGTTCGGAAATGGACCAATATCACATCAGAAGCCGAAAATGGCACTCCAAAAATGGAGCACGGTTCGGAAATGGACAACTATCACATCAGACGTAAAAAATGACACTCTGAAAATGGAGCACGGTCCGGAAATGGACAACTATCACATCAGACGCTGAAAATGGCGCTCCAAAAATGGAGCACAGTTAAAAAATGGACAACCATCATATCAGCGACGCCTCAAAATGAGGTTTAGCATGCCGAAAATGGCGCTCTAAAAATGGAGCACAATTAAAAAATGGACCACCATCACATCAGCGATGCCTCAAAATGAGGTTTAGCATGCCGAAAATGGCGCTCCAAAAATGGAGCACAGTTCAAAAATGTAAAACCATAAGCGACGCATCAAAATGAGATTTAGCACGCCGAAAATGTCGATCTGAAAATGAAGCACGGTTCAGAAATGGACCACAATCTCAACTCAGTAACGGTTCGGAAATGGACCAACTCTCATCAGTTTAGTTCGGTAGTGATTCTTAGAGATCCAGCATCTTGCAGGGATGAACCTCCGGGGTCGCAGCACCTCACCACCAGATCAACTCAGCTTGAAACATCTCAGAGCAACAGGCAAGTCAAGCAGCAGCTGGCGAGCCAGGTAAGTAAAAATGCATTGCATAACTTTGATATGATTGTCATTGTCACACACTGCACAAGTCCTATCAAAGTGGGGGCGACTGTAGGCACCTCATTTTTGCATATAAGTCCCTATCAAAGTGATGGCTCATCCATTAATGTGTGCCCGTTGAAGATTTTGGCCAAGCTGAGTATAAAGACAACCGATCTGGATCCCTCTAGTATGACTATCAAGGCTTATGATGACAGTAAGCGAGGAGTTGAGGGTACATTTGTAGCAGTGTTCAAGGTTGGTCCTATTGAGGACGAAGTTGATTTCACAGTGCTGGACATCCCAGCCACTTTTGCCTTGTTGTTGGGAAGGCCTTGGTTTCATAAGCTTGGGGGTGTGCCCTCCACTCTACATCAGATGATTAAGTTCCCATATGGGGGAGAGATTGTCACCATCCGAGCTGAGGTAGACAATGTTGTGGCTGCTTTGGAAATACAACCTTTCACGAGGTTCTAAATGTCGGCAACTTTTGAGGAATGAGTGGATCCTAAGGTAGCTAGGATCATGGGAAAAATGAAGTTTGAGCCGGGTGAAGGTTCAAAATTGCCAGATTTCAGAGGACAGACTACTCGGAAGGGTTTGGGATACACATCTGATGAAGAAAAGCCAAAGGTTAAGAAGAAAGGTCTGAAACTGATGAAATGTTTTGTGAAGGCTTCGGGGTATCAAGGGGAGCCTGAGCCGGTGGAAGTTAATGGGATTGTGGTACCTGGATTTGAGATTTTCCAGGATATGCTGGGTAAGAATCCGATGATGGAAGAAATTGTGAAGAAGGAAGAAGAGAATTGGGAGGAAGAACTGATGAAGTTGGAGAGCCTGACTCTTGAAGAGGATAAAGAGCCTGAGAAGAACCCAGTTGCAGAGGAAGAAGTGTCTGTAGAAGATGAGGACATTTATCTTCCTGATTTATTTGAGTGTACCCCCGCATTTGTTAGCAATAAAGACAACCAGTTCGCTTATTTGACTGAGTCTATTTCCTCTAACTTGCATGACTTGAGTATATTTGATATCAGCTCCACCAAAACAAATGCATTTAACCTTGGTACACCTGAGAGTCCTAAGGAAATTCTGATTGCAAGTGAAGTTACCTCCGAGGAGAGGGAGAAATTAGAAGAAGTATTGGTCATATATGCCAAAGTGTTTGCTTGGTCCTATGAGGACATGCCTGGAGTAGACAGAAACATTGCCCAGCACACAATACCAACTTATCCGAATATGAAGCCAGTGAAACAGAAACTTCAACGGATGAGACCTGAGTGGGCCGAGAAGGTCAGAGAATAGGTTAAGAAATAGATAGATATGAGGTTCCTGGAAGTGGTAAAGTATCCCGAATGGTTAGCAAATGTTGTGCCAGTACCGAAGAAAGACGGGAAAGTCAGAATGTGTGTGGATTACATAGATCTCAAAAAGGCTTGTCCGAAAGATGATTTTCCTCTACCTCATATTGATGTACAAGTTGATATTGCAGCTTTATCTGCCATGTATTCATTTGCAGATTCGTTTTCTAGGTATAATCAGGTTCTTATGGCTGAGGAAGATAAGCACAAGACTGCCTTTGTTACCGGGTGAGGTACTTATTGTTACAGGGTAATGTCGTTTGGGCTAAAAAATGCAGGAGCTACTTATCAGCGGATGGCCACTACCTTATTTCATGACTTGATGCACAAAGAGATTGAAGTGTATGTGGATGACATGATGGTGAAATCAGAAACCAGAATCGGGCATATAGAAGCACTGGAGAGGTTCCTTTAGAGAGTTGACGAGTACAACCTACGGCTGAATCCCAAGAAGTGTGTGTTTGGGGTAACATCAGGAAAACTGCTGGGACATACAGTGGGAATTGGAGGAATTCAGGTAGACTCTGAAAAGATCAAAGCAATCACAGAGATGCCAGCACCGAAGAATGAGAAAGAAGTCAGAGCATTCCTTGGGAAAATCCAGTACATCAGTCGGTTCATTGCCAAGTTGACATCAGTGTGTGAGCCTATCTTCACGTTGTTAAGAAAAGATCAACTGGTAAAGTGGAATGAGCAGTGTCAAACAGCCTTCGACAAGATCAGAGAGTACTTGGTAAAGCCTCCTATGTTGAAACCTCTGAGATCGAGCAGACCTTTGATATTGTATTTGGCCATAGAATCAGAAGCACTAGGGGTAATATTGGTACAGGCAGATGAGACAGGGGTAGAACATGCAGTTTACTATCTGAGTAAGAAGATGCTCTCGTATGAGGCTCGATATCAAGAAGTAGAGAAGATTTATTTGACAGTAGTATGGGCATCCAGAAAATTGCGGCATTACTTACAATCTTACAAGATCCAGGTAGTGGCAAAGGAGAATCCTTTGAAATATCTGCATTCAGTGCCTTCCCTAGTGGGAAAATTGGGAAGATGGTTAGTGTTGCTGACAGAGTTTGACATTCCTTGTGGAAGTCTACGGAGATTCTTTGTTGGTAGTCCAGCAGATGCGAGGAGAATGGGAATTGAAAGAAGAACGGTTGAAACCTTACCTCTTTACCTCAGAAAGTTGGCACATGTTATCCCCGATTGTAAGTTTCAACACTTGCCAAGAGAAGAGAATCAGATAGCAGATGCATTGGCTACACTTGCAGCGACTTGGGAAAATCTAGAAAAGTTAGTAATGAGACCGTTGATACTGACAACAGCAAGATACATGTTTATGAGATAGAGAGAATTTTGGAAATAGAGGTCGATGACGGTAAACTTTGGTATCATGACATTCAGAGGTATCTGGAACATGGGGAACTCCTAGAGGGAGCAGGCAGAAAAGACAGAATAGCCATTCAGAAGTTAGCTTCCAGTATGTGATTTTGAAAGGGGAACTGTATAAGGGGCAAGCAAACGATATTCAGTTGAAGTGTTTGAGAAAAGAAGAAGCTCAGCGGGTAATGGAAGAAGTACACGCCGAGGTATGTGGTCCGCACATGAACGGGTTGAATCTGTCCCGTAAGATAGTGAGACAAGGTTTTTACTGGTCGACCATGGAGACAGACTGTGCGAAGATGGTAAAGCACTGTCATAATTGTCAGGCACACGATAATTTGAATCATTTACCGCACACAGAATTGCATGGGTTGTCAGAGCCGTGGCTTTCTCAGCATGGGGAATTGATATAATTAGAGAGATTCGACCGAATGCATCGAATAAGCATCGCTTCATAGTAGTGGCAGTAGATTACTTCTCAAAGTGGGTGGAAGCCGAATCATTCCGCAATGTTACAGCAAAGCAGATGTCAAAGTTTATAGCTCGGAATCTCATTTGTCGGTACGGTATGTTGCACCATGTAGTGACGGATAACAGAGTTCAGTTCCAGGGAGAAACGAAGGCAATGCTATAAAAATACGAGATAGGCCATCACAGGTCATCGCCGTACATGCCGCAAGCAAAGGGGGCAGTTGAGGCAGCCAACAAGACTATAAAGACGATTTTAGCCAAGATGATAGAAAACTGCAGAGATTGGGCCGACAAACTACCGTATGCTTTGTGGGGATACAGAACATCAGTAAGAACAGCAACAGGGGCCACGCCTTACTCTTTGGTCTATGGAATGGAAGCAGTATTGCCAGTGGAAGTGGAAATACAGTCTATGAGGGTATTGGCAGATGCAGAGTTACCGGAACAAGAATGGGCCGCACAGAGGTTTGATCAGTTAGCACTGCTGGATGGGAAGAGAACGAAGTCTTTATATCACATGCAGTTGTATCAGAAGAGATTAGCCCGAGCATTCAACAAGAAGGTACGCCCCACCAAGATCAAAAATGGTGATTTGGTACTTAAGCAGTCGCGGCCGTCGAAGACAGATCCGAGAGGAAAGTTCAGACCTAACTGGGAAGGACCTTACATAGTGCAGAAAGTAATGGGAAATAGAGCAGTGAGACTGTCAGACTTGGAAGGGAATGAGTTCACTGAGCCGATCAACGTAGATAGATTGAAGCAGTACTTTGTCTAAGGGAGAGAAGACTGAGCAGTCTTCAGGAAGATTGACGGAAGACCTAACCCAATGGAATAAGAAAATTATTCATGCATGCATACACGTAACATACCTTGCATTCTCTTCGTGTTTGTTTTATTTTGTGTTCGCAGGTTCGAAGGAGAAAAGAGGAAGCGGCAGAAATGAGCCAATCAAAAACAGCGTCAGGGCATTTTCAGTTTCGGGGATGAGTCTTAGGGGGCGAGGCCCACATCAGCAGTTTCGGGGATACGTCCCAGGGTTGTAACCCACTTCATCAGCGATTTTGGGGATGCGTCCCAGGGTTGTGACCCATATCACCAGCAGTTTCGGGGATGCGTCCCAGGGTCATGACCCATATTGGCAACGTTATCGGGATGTGTCCCAGGGTCGAGGCCCTCGTTTTCGTTGCAGTTATCGGGATGTGTCCTAGGGTCGAGGCCCCCATTGTCGGTTGCAGTTATCGGGATGCGTCATAGGGTAGTTGGCCCCCTGCATTGCTAGTTTTGGGATGCGTCCCAAGGTCGAGGCCTACATTTTTGTCAGCGGTATTGGGATGCGTCCCAGGGTCGAGGCCCCCGTTGTCGGTTTTATTTATTGGGATGCATCCCAGGATCGAGGTCTACTGCATCATCAACTCAGTTCGAGACAGCAGGCAAGTCAGGTAGCAGCTGGCGAGCCAGGTAAGTGAAAATGCATTGCATAACTTTGATAGGATTGTCACTGTTACACATTACACAAGTCCCATCAAAGTGGGGACGACTGTAGGCACTGCATTTTTGCATATAAGTCCCTATGATGAGTCTCATTTGGAGCCACTACCTTTTAAGTCACGGAAGTCGCGGGAAACGGACGTCGGAAGGGGAAATTCAGAATAAGCATGTCATCAGATTCATTTCACAAGTTCATTGTTTTCGTTCATGCTGCGTTCGTTACCACGTTCGAACGTCAAGCAGATTGCGGGCATTCGTGTAGCGTTCGAATCAGCGTTCGAACGGTGTCGGTATTTCTGGTTTTGTTGTAGCCTCACACCCCAGCCCAATTATCCCACCAAAGCCCATAAAACACATCCAAATTAATAAAATACATATTTAACAAATGGGGAATTAAATAAAATCTAAAAATAATATACCAAATTAAATAAAACATGAAATAAAATCATGCCTAATTAAAATCAATCAATAAAATATTATTCCTAATTAAAAATATTGTATTCCTAACTTAACAGATATTATGCCTAAACAACACAAATTAAATATATTGACTTCCAAAATTGAACTAATTTTGTCCCCCCTCAATCTTAGGATTTCCTTGTTTGACACTAAATCAAATCCCCATTAAATGCCAAATCTCTTTCCTTGTCAAGCAAGAAGTAGCCCCACCCCCTTTTGCCTATAAAAAACCAACCTCTCCCAACCCTTGGATCATCTCACTCACACGCATACAGCAAGAAAAAAGCCTCATGATTCACGCATACAGCAAGCAAATATTTCTCTTCTCCTCCTACACCCTTAGCCGAAAATCACAGCCCCATAAACCCCTCCATTGCCGAAAACATTACAACCTGAAACATCACCGAAACAGCCCCATATACAGCAGCACACATCACCAAAACAGCCCCCTATACAGCAGCACACATCACCGAAAAATAGCCCCTATACAGCAGCCCCAAAACAGCCCCTAAATCACCTAAAACAGTGACTAAAAAACTGCACTTTTAATCCCTAAAATATTAACTAAAAAACTACACTTAAAGCCTTTAAAAACACCCAAAACAGTAGCCTAAAACACCAAAAACAGTGACCAAGATACAGCAGAAGTACAGCAGTGAAACGGAGCAAAATAGTAGCTTGAGCAGCGAAACAGCGAGGAAAAATGCAAACCAGTGAACAGAAGAGTTGCGGAGTGATAGCCTTTCCGACGGCCGTGAAACGCGAGTGCTATAGTCGACGGAAAAGGTTAGACCTGAGGGCACTTTTCACATCCATTTTTATTCATATTTTTACCGTTTATTGAATCTTATTTGCATGAATTGTAAAATGATGTATGTTATGGCCCTTGAATAAAATGAAAAATGTGTCGTCTCTCGTGGTATATAGGATGGAAACCCGGACATAAATGTCATAGCCGATTCCGAATGGACGGTAGTATGATCTGTACTCGGGATACAACTCCACGTACCACTTGAGTAAACGGTGCATATTTCATTTTATATTGTTTTGATTTGTTTATTATTCGTTACTTGATTTCTGCATGTTATTTGTTTATGTAATGATGAGATAAAGCGTATGGGCTTAGTAAGTGCGATTAAAGGTCCTCTATTTTAAGAGGTTAAAATCCTTTACCACGATGTTTTACCGCGCCGGATGACTTATATTCGGTTGAATGCGAGATATGTTCAATCGGGTATACGAAGTCCGATATCGTTGTCTTTACTTTTTATATACGTCTTGTGTTGTTTGCGGATGGGCTTAGTAAGTGCGATTATAGGTCCTCTATTTTGAGAGGTTAAAATCCTTTACCACGATGTTTTGCCGCGCCGGATGATGTGTAGTCGGTTGGATGTAAGATGTGTTCAATCGGGTGTACGAAGTCCGACATCGTTGTCTTTATTTTTATATGCATTATGATGTGATGCGCATGGGCTTAGTAAGTTGGATTAAAGTTCCTCCATTTCGAGGGGTTAAAGAAACTTTACCACAATACTTCGCCGCGCCCTCTATTTCGTTATTCGCTTTTCTTTGTATGTCATCTTCTTGCATAATCATGCATCATGTTGCATTGCACATGGCTTAGTAAGTCGGATTAAAGGTCCTCTGTCTCGAGGGGTTAAAGATCATTTACCACGATGCTTTGCCGCGCCTTTTAGCCCGGTATTATTTATTAGGTGTCATCTATTCATCCGTTCATGTATGTGTCATGTTATTTACTGCATTTTGGAGGTAACTGTTGTAACCCCGTTCGAATGCGTTTCAAAACGCCGCACGAACGCATGTTTTCTGTCTACTCCTATTCGAACGCGTTATCAAACGCTATACGAACGCGAACCTTATGTTTACCATTCGAACGCATTTACGAATGCTACTCGAACGCGCATGCATTGTTTCATCAGGTCTGGTCCCATTCGAACGTGTTATCAAATGCCACACGAACGAGAACCTTCTTTTACCGTTCGAACGTGTTTTCGAACGCTACACGAACGCGCATACACTGAACTGAGTCCTTTTCATCACATGTCATGTATAATTGTTTCTTAAGTGATTTCTCTTGTATCATGTAATCAATCATACTATTTGAATTCATGCATTTATTTATTTGATGTGTTCATGAGATGGTATTCAAGCATGATTAGGCCGTTAGTATGCTACTTGGTTCTTAAGCATGATTTGGCTGTTAGTATGCTACTTGGTTCTTAAGCATGATTTATCCCATTTAGTTGTTCATTTTCAAGCATGATTAGTCTTTTATTTTGCGTTTGGAATTTGTATTATGTTTAGGTTGTTCTTTGTTTTCCGCATTATATGATCGAAACATGTTCATGAGATTGCCGTGTGCTATTGCATGTTTGCCGTTATGATGATTACTTTCATGCATGTGAACTTAAAAGTAGAATACTCCTTGGAAATAAATATTGCTTAGGCTTGGTTAAATTATTGCACAAATCATTTCATTACAAGTGGCATAAGTAAGGGACCATTCCGAACCCAACGGTTTGAGGTATTCCCTTGCGAAGGGTGAGTGCGGCCTTAAATCTTTGTCCCGGTTCACACCGGGTGGCGTCTCCATTATTCTCCGGTTTAGTCCCCTGCGGGCTACTCCATACTCCCAACCGGGCCGCGAGCCCGGAACAGCATGTGTCGCCTAGTTTCTGTGTCCCACACATCTTCTCCGGGTTCAGGGGGAAATGTTCTTTCAAGAACATAGAAAATATTTTCTTGTCGTAAGATAATTTTAAGGTTTCTAAACCAGTCATTGTAGTTGTCCCCTTTGAGCTTATGCTCAAGGATGGAACGAAGTGATACTCTGTTTGCCATTTGAATGTTTGTGAAATATTTTAACCCACCTCTTAAGAGAGAATGTTAAAATTAGGAATATGTTTTCATTAATGTTTCATAATAACATGGGGTTTTAATATTATGAATTTGCTCCCACTCAATTGTTTTAAAATTTTAAGCAAATTGCATCAACCCCAATATGATGGATTTCTTGTGGGCAAGGATCCCATTATCATCATTTCAAACTCCGACTAGGGCCGGTGGTTATAAAATACGATAATTAGGTAGGTTCCCAACCAATTTATGATATAAATCACAATTCCTTGATCATTGGGTTGGGCAATAAAACATGCCATAGCTTATGCTAGTCCTTGTGGACACCCAATCTTTGCCACTAAGTTAGAAGACCACGCCTAAAGGGTCGATGCGTCTTATGACTCAGAAAAGTCAAACCATTGTCAATAGTACGATTTAGGGACAAATTGGTATTGGTCAGTCTGGTAAAGCCTAGTCATGCCAATACGATTTAAGCCCTCTGGGTCTATACTTTACAATGGGAGGTAAATTTTAGACTTAAATTATTATTGAGGATTTTAGCAAGTTTAAGTGAATAACTGTCAAATGGATTCCTCCATTGAAAATTCCCCATAGGGAGGGTGGAGCGAACTCTCTTAAATACCCTTATCTTTTAGGCTCTTATCGCCTTGGTGACAGGAATAAACAATAGATTATCCAAATTAGTCCAACACTTTAAATATGCTTTAAGGTAAGCTTTGAGTAAATGATTATCTAGATGTCTTCACAGCTTTTCTTTTGGCTATAAAAAGGTAGTGAGTGAAGAAAGACACCAAATCATTATCTAACTCTAGTAATACCTTTGGTTAAATTAACTTTAGTTTGGAAAGTTTTATTAACGCCTTGGTCCCACCCCCACTTGTATCTTTTACAATGTCTTTTATTATAAACAAGTTATTTATATTTATTAGCCTTAAAGGTAATAAATCTCTAAGTTCATCACGGAATAATTACTTAGCTAAGGGATAAGCAATACACTCCATATTTCTTATAAAGTCTCTAGATGCTTGCACCCTAAAATAATCATGCCAATTCTAATATGTTAGTCTCTAAGATCATCCCAAGAACATTTAAAGCATGAAATAATGTGAATACAAAAGAAAAGTATAGCGGAAATATACTTACAATGATCGGAAGAGAGGATGTGTTGATAACAAAAATTTTCCTTCCTTGAAAGTCTCCAAGCTTTCTTTGAACAAGGTTGAGCTCCAAGCTTGAGTGATATGAGATTCCAAGCTCAATGGGAAAGGTTTCCCTATCACCTATGTATGATTCTTCAAGTGCTAGCTTTGGAAATTTTGCTACAAAATTTCCTTGTTCTTCCTTGTAACTCTCGGCAATGGAGGGTTGGGAGAGAGAGATAAATTTTCAATTTTTGTTTTTAATGTAAAAGTGAAATTATTTTCCAAAAACCAAAAACATATACCAAAACTAAATTTGGTAAATGTCACTCAAGCTTTTCATGATTAAAACAAAGTGTGTCATACAAGTGTGGGGACACAGGATCTCGGCGACGCATGCTGTCCCGGGCTCGCGGCCCGGTCGGGAGTACGGAGTAGCCACGGGGGACTAAACCGGAGAATAATGATGGAGTTGCCACCCGGTGTGAACCGGGAAAATGAGATTTAAGGCCGCACTCACCCCTCGCAAGGGAAGACCTCAAACCGTTGGGTTCGGAATGGTCCCTTACTTATGCCACTTGTAATGAAATGATTTATGTAATAATTTAATCAAGTTTAAGTAACACTTATTTCCAAGAGTATCATGCTTCTAAATTCACATGCATACATCAACAAGTTCATCACAACATGCAACATCTCATGGCAATCTCATGAACATTTCTCAATCATATGATATGGAAAACTAAGAACAACCTAATCATGCTTGAATACTATCTCATGAACATATTAACCAAATAACATGCTAACAGCCTAATCATGCTTGAATATCATCCCAAGAACACATAGAATGGATAAATACAGGAATACAAATATATGATTGGCTACATAATACAAGAAAGATCAACCAGAGAGGCAATTATGCATGAATATGATGAGACAGACTCAGTTCAGTGGTGTGTGCGTTTGCGTAGCGTTGAAAACACATTCGAACAGTAAACAGAAGGTTCGCGTTCGTATAGCGTTCAAGAACGCATTCGAACGGAACCAGACCTGATGCATGATGAGACTAAGAAAGTGCGTGTGCGTTCGCGTAGCGTTTGAAAATGCGTTCGAATGATAAACAGAAGGTTCGCGTTCGTATAGCGTTCAATAACGCGTTCGAACGAAACCAGACCTGATGCATGATGAGACTAAGAAAGTGCGTGTGCATTCGCGTAGTGTTCGAGAACGCATTCGAACGGTAAATAGAAGGTTCGCGTTCGTGTAGCGTTCAAGAAAGCGTTCGAACGGAACCAGACCTGATGCATGCAACACAAAGAATAAAGACAACAATGTCAAGCTCAGTAAGTCCGATTAAACATATCTTACATTCAACCGAACACACATCAACCGGCGTGGCAAAGCATCGTGATAAAGGGCTTTAACCCCTCCCCATAGGGGATCTTACATTGCACTTACTAAGCTCATGCGCTCGATTGAATCATGCACACAAAGAATTAAAAACAATAATATCAAACGTAGTATGCCCGATTGAACGTATCTTGCATTCAACCGAACACACATCAACCGGCGCGGCAAAGCATCGTGGTAAAGGCTTTAACCCCTCCCCATAGGGGATCTTTCATTCCACTTACTAAGCCCATGCGCTCGATTGAATCATACATAAATAAGCAACATGCAGATTCAAATAAAAAAAAATAAATAAACCGAAGCAACATAAAACAAAAGAGTGTGCCGTTTACTCAAGTGGTACGTGGAGTTGTATCCCGAGTACAGATCATACTACCATCCATTCGGAATCGGCTATGAAATTTATGTCGGGTTTCCATCCTATATACCACAAGAGACGACACTTTTCCATTCATCTAATACCCACAACAGACATCATACACAAACAAGATTCAATAAAAATTAAAATATAATCAAGATAACTAACCAAAATCAAATAAAGATGAGTGTGAAAAGTACCCTCAGGTCTAACCTTTTAAATCACCTCTCGGATGTACGGCACACGATCGTCGGAAGGGTGGATGCTCCGTAACTCTTCCGGTTCACTGGTTCACTGCTCTCGTTCGTTGTCTCACCGTTTGGAGTCGTCGTTCTCCGTCTTTTGCTGCTGCTTTTGACTCCGATTCGCTGCCGTTTTGCTACTGTTATGCTGCTGTATTTTAGTTACTGTTCTTGGGATGTTTTGGCTACTGTTTTGGGTGTGATTTTTGGTGGTGTTATGGTGTGGTTCGGGGGCTGTTTTGATGAGGTAAAGGGGCTGTTCGGGATGTGTTTTGGTCAAGGCAATAAGGGTTTTTTGGTTTGTGATCTTCGATTATTGAGAGTGAGGGAGAGTTGTGTCAATAAGCTTTGGGTGTTGTTTGTGCTTGTGCTATTGCGTGAGTGGCTAGGGTTCTTGTGTTGTGATTTTCGTGTAAGTCTTGTGTATGAGCTAGGGGAAAGGGGTTGGAAATTCTTTTTTCTTTTTTTGTAATGGGCATGCACTAGGGAGCGGAATGCCTTGGAGAGGTGTTTTATATAGAGAATGGCTAGGGCTTCACCTTGTCTCACAAGGAAGGGATTTGGCATTAAATAGAGGATTTGATTTGGTGTTGGACAAGGAAAGGATTATATTGATGGGGGACAAATCTTGGCTAGATTAGGAATACAATATTTTTAATTGGTTATGATTGATTTTAATTAGGCATGACATCTTTTTAATTTAGTATGTGATTTTGTTTAGTTAGGAAGTTAATATATTTGATTTGTCTTAATTAGGTATGATTATATTTTATATTTATTTAATTGGTAAATGGTTTAAATATTTTTATTTAATTCAATGTTTAATTTAATTAAGATTTAATTTATTTCCATGTGTTTTAAATGTGTTTTATTAATTGGGATGTGTTTTATGGGCTTTGGTGGGTTAATTGGGCTTGGGTGTGAGGCTAGCAGCAAAACCAGAATTACCGACACCGTTCGAACGCCTCCCGAACGAGGCACGAATGCCCGCAATCTTTTTGACGTTCGAACAAAGTAACGAACGCAGGACGAACGAAAACAGTGAACTTGTGAAATGAATCTGATGACGTACTTATTCTGAATTTCCCCTTTCGACGTCCGTTTCTCGTGACTTCTGTGACTTAAAAGTTAGTGCCTCCAAATGAGACTCATCATAGGGACTTATATGCGAAAATGCAGTGCCTACAGTCGCCCCCACTTTGATGGGACTTGTGTAATGTGCAACAGTGACAATCCTATCAAAGTTATGCAATGCATTTTCACTTACCTGGCGCGCCAACTGCCACTTGACTTTCCACGTGTTGAGTTGATTTGGGTGGTGAGGTGCTGCGACCCCTGGTTCATTCCCGAATCGCTGTGATGTGGTCCATTCCCGAACCGTTACCGTGAGGTGGTCCATTCATGAACCGTGTTTCCATTCTTGGAGTGCCATTCTCGGCTTGTGATGCAATTGGCCTCAACCCTAGGACTCATCCCCAAAACTGATAGTGATGTGGTCTCGACCCTGAGACTCATCCCCAAAACTGATAGTGATGTGGGCCTCGACCCTGAGGCTCATCCCCAAAACTGATGCTGAGGTGGGCCTCGGCCCTAACTGCTACTGATATGGGCCTCGCCCCCAGACTGATACTGATGTGGGCCTCGACCCTCGGGATTCATCCCAAACTGATACTGATGTGGGCCTCGACCCTCGAGATTCATTCCTGGATTCATTCCAAAATTATGAGAGATTCATTCCTTGGATTTGTTCCAAAATCTGAGAGATTCATTCCCTGGTTTTGTTCCAAAATCTGAGAGATTCATTCCCGGATTCATTCCAAATTCTTGAGAGATTCATTCTCTGGATTCGTTCCAAAATTCTGAGAGATTCATTCCCTGGATTCATTCCAAATTCTGAGAGATTCATTCCCTGGATTCGTTCCAAAATCTGAGAGATTCATTCCCCGGATTCATTCCAAATTCTGAGAGATTCATTCCCGGATTCGTTCCAAACTCTGAGAGATTCATTCCCTGGATCCATTCCAAATTCTGAGAGATTCATTCCCTGGATTCATTCCAAATTCTGAGAGATTCATTCCCTGGATTCGTTCCAAAATTCTGAGAGTTTCATTCCCTGGATTCGTTCCAAATTCTGAGAGATTCATTCCCTGGATTCGTTCCAAAATCTGAGAGATTCATTCCCCGGATTCATTCCAAATTCTGAGAGATTCATTCCCTTGATTCGTTCCTGAAACTGTACTGTTGCTGTTTCTGACTAGCTTGCATTTGCTGCCTTTCTCTCTTTCTTTCTTCGAAACCTGTTAATATAAAACAAAACAAACATAAAAAAAGGATGCAAAATGTGTTACGTGTATGCATGTATGCATGAGTTTCCTATCCCATTGGGTTAGGTCTTCGGTCAATTCCCTTAGTGACAGCCCGGTCTTCTCTTCCTTAAGCAAAGTACTGCTTCAATTTGTCTACACTAATTGGTTCTGTGAACTCATTCCATTTCAAAGTCTAACAGTCTCACTGTCTTCATTTCCCAATTTCTGAATCGCAAACTTATCTTTTCTACTTGCTTCTTCTGAGGATTCCCTACGTTCTGAGTATTATAGTACCAAGATTTAATGCTTTTGTCACATGCACTCATGTTGCAAGTTGAGAAGTTGAGATTCAGGCAAGTAAGCGAAGTGAACTTTTTTATTATTGTTGAGAAAAGGTCCGTACAAGCAAACAAAATCAATGTCTTTATTAAAAATGCAAGATAAACTTGGAGAAACAGCAATGCCTTCTTCCTCAGCCTCTGGTTCTTCGTTGTTATTTTTATTCCCTTATCCCCATGTGAGAAGCTTGGTGGTTGAGGTTTTGGAGGACAAAGGTTTCAGGCAAGCCAAAGTTGATCATGGTGGTGGGACGGAGTGGTAATTTGGTAGAGGATTCCTGTGTGTGCTGGGTTGCTCTCTTTCTGGGTCTGGTATTTTGTGGGTGTCAATCAGGTCTTGGATCTCATGCCTAAGGCGGGGGCAGTTGTCAGTTTCGTGACCCTTTTGCTGGTGAAAATAACAGAATAAGTTCAAGTCAAGGTAGTGCGGCACAGGGCTGGGGAGTGGTTTAGGTTCCAAGGGTTTCAGGAGTCCTTGCATCTTCAATTTCTCAAACACCTTTGATAGAGGTCTACCCAGTTGGAGAAACGTCTGTTCCTGATGGCAGTGACCTCAGCACTGGAAGACTTGGCTTCAGGATGTCCCCCAAAATTCCTTCTATTCTGGCCATAAAACTTCCGTTGTTTTCCGCCTCCTTCTTCAATGTCCATGACAGTTTCCCTCAACTGTCGGAAATCAGCAATCATGGAGGTCATCCTCCTCAACTTGCTGTAGATCGAGGGCTTAGTGCCCTTGATGATCAATTTAATCTGGTCCTTCTCAGAGGGCCGAGTCTGCATTTTCAGAAGCTGGCTTCTCCAGCGGTCTACATACTCCTTGAAGCTTTCTTCCGGCTTCTGCTTAGTGTTCTCCAAATCACGGAGTGACAAGGTCAATTTCTAAGTCTGTAACATACTGCTTCAGAAAAGCATCAGCTAGTTCCTTCCAATCTTCCTTAACCTTCTTCTTAAGGCTATGATACCAAACCACAGGTGCCCCCTCGAGTGACATCCCAAACATCTTTTGGACTTGGCGCTGTGATAGGCCCATTGAACTCATGACTGAGACATATTGCTGCAGATGGACCCTCGGGTCTCCGTTCCCATTAAACTTGGCCATGTCGGGCATTTTAAACTGAGCTGGCAGCTGTTCTCCGAAGGTCATTGCCTCATAATCTAGCAAATCCTCGTTCTTACCCCTCATTTTGGGGGGTACTGTTTCAACCTGATCCCGAAGCTTCTGAAATTCTGCCTGAGACCCAATCACTCTGCCTGTTGCATATTCTGCCATGTCATCATCAAAAGTGGGGACATCATCCCCCAACCCATTCGAAGGCTCATCACGCCTCACATTCTCAGAATTTCCCCCAGCACGGGGCACATCCATATTTGTCATGGCAGTAGTCAAGGCTTGCAACTGTTCAGTAATCTTGGCGAAACCATTTTCCAACTGATCTATCCGGGATACCTCAATATCTGATTCACTCATGTCTGTTCTCAGTATTTTGGTGAGTCTTCCTTTTTTTCTAACCCAACGGGAATCTATGATGGCTTTCAGAACACAAGGGTTAACATGATGTATGTATGCATGGGGTGCATGAGATGCATGTAACATATATAACATACTAAATCAACTAAAATTTTCAAACAAGTCGGCCCATTATCATTTTAGAAGCTTTTGGGCTAACTGTCATAGGAATGAACTCGTCCCAGTTTAAATGGCCCAACGAGTTCACATCTCATGACAAATGGTCCAAATGGATCCAAACGATGATGTTCCCAAGCACAAGCATAAAAGAAAGATAATGCAAACATAGAGTAATAATTTCTACAGAATGGCCCATCAACATTTCAGAAGCTTTGGCCCAATGGTCATAAGGTACGAACTTGCCCCAGTTTAAATGGCCCAGCAAGTCCGCATTTCTGACAATGGTCCAACTGCATCCAAATGAGGATGGACCACAAGCACATACTCAAGGAAATAATTGTTACTTTAACCATACAACCCCGGTCTATGGGTGGGTTCACAAGAGTATAGACAAAGGCTCTCATCGGCGAAGGATGGCCCACAACTAGGTCTCCCCAATCAATGGTTCGAGCAACCAAGTGAGCGCACCATTTTTTATACACTAAGGTACGTGCCAATGAGCTATTGTGTGTGACAGACTGTCAAATGGATTTCCCATTGTAGATTCCCCAGAGGGAAGGTGGAGCGAGGCTCACTTAAATACCCAAGCCTCTTAGGCTCTTATCGCTTGGTGTCAGGAATAAACAACGAGTCCTCCAAATTAGTCCATCACAATAGGCTACGAGTAGATGGCCATATAGGTGCCTTCACAGCTTTTCCTTCTAGAAAGATAGTGAATGAAGGAAGACACCAAACCATTACCTAGCCTTAAAATGCCTTTGATTAAACCAATTTTATCCACTATAGACACGGTCAATTAAAACATAAATCCAAACATTACAAGACAATATTCGGGGCCAATTCTCTATCCCCAGTAGAGTCGCCAGACTGTGGGGACACAGGATCTGGGCGACGCATGCTGTCCCGGGCTCGCGACCCGGTCGGGAGTACGGAGTAGCCACGGGGGACTAAACCGGAGAATAATGGAGTCGCCACCCGGTGTGAACCGGGAATGAGATTTAAGGCCGCACTCACCCCCCTCGCAAGGGAAGACCTCAAATCGTTGGGTTCAGAATGGTCCCTTACTTATGCCACTTGTAATGAAAGGATTTATGTAATAATTTAATCAAGTTTAAGTAACACTTATTTCCTAGAGTATCATGCTTCTAAATTCACATGCATACATCAACAAGTTCATCACAACATGCAACATCTCATGGCAATCTCATGAACATTTCTCAATCATATGATATGGAAAACTAAGAACAACCTAATCATGCTTGAATACTATCTCATGAACATATTAACCAAAACATGCTAACAGCCTAATCATGCTTGAATCATCCCAAGAACACATAGAATGGATAAATGCAGGAATACAAATAATATGATTGGCTACATAATACAAGAAAGATCAACCAAGAGGCAATTATGCATGAATATGATGAGACAGACTCAGTTCAATGGGTGCGTGTTCGTGTAGCATTTGAAAACGCGTTCGAACGGTAAACAGAAGGTTCGCGTTCGTATAGCATTCGAGAAGGCGTTCGACGGAACCAGACCTGATGCATGATGAGACTAAGAAAGTGCGTGTGTGTTCGCGTAGCGTTTGAAAACATGTTCGAACGATAAACAGAAGGTTCGCGTTCGTATAGCGTTCGATAACGCGTTCGAACAAAACCAGACCTGATGCATGATGAACTAAGAAAGTGCATTCGCGTAGCGTTTGAGAACGCGTTCGAACGGTAAACAGAAGGTTCGCGTTCGAACGGAACCAGACCTGATGCATGCAACACAAAGAATAAAGACAACAATATCAAGCTCAGTATGTCCGATTAAACGTATCTTACATTCAACCGAACACACATCAACCGGCGCGGCAAAGCATCGTGATAAAGGGCTTTAACCCCTCCCCATAGGGGATCTTACATTGCACTTACTAAGCCCATGCGCTCGATTGAATCATGCACACGAAGAATTAAAAACAATAATGTCAAACGTAGTATGCCCGATTGAACGTATCTTGCATTCAACCGAACACACATCAACCGGTGCGGCAAAGCATCGTGGTAAAGGGCTTTAACCCCTCCACATAGGGGATCTTTCATTCCACTTACTAAGCCCATGCGCTCGATTGAATCATACATAAATAAGCAACATGCAGAATTCAAATAACGAAAAATAAATAAACCAAAGAAACATAAAACAAAAGAGTGTGCCGTTTACTCAAGTGGTACGTGGAGTTGTATCCCGACTACAGATCATACTACCATCCATTCGGAATCGGCTATGAAATTTATGTCCGAGTTTCCATCCTATATACCACAAGAGACGACACTTTTCCATTCATCCAATACCCACAACACACATCATACACAAACAAGATTCAACAAATAATTAAAATACGATCAAGATAAATAACCAAAATCAAATAAATATGAGTGTGAAAAGTACCCTCAGGTCTAACCTTTTAAATCACCTCTCGGATGTACGGCATACGATCGTCGGAAGGGTGGATGCTCCGCAACTCTTCTGGTTCATTGGTTCACTTCTCTCGTTCGTTGTCTCACCTTTTGGAGTCGTCGTTCTCCGTCTTTTGCTGCTGCTTTTGACTCTGATTCGCTACCGTTTTGCTACTGTTCTGCTGATGTATTTTAGTTACTGTTCTTGGGATGTTTTGGCTACTGTTTTGGGTGTGATTTTCGGTGGTGTTATGGTGTGGTTCGGGGGCTGTTTTGATGAGGTAAAGGGGCTGTTCGGGATGTGTTTTGGTCAAGGCAATGAGGGTTCTTTGGTTTGTGATCTTCGATTATTTAGAGTGAGGGAGAGTTGTGTCAATAAGCTTTGGGTGTTGTTGTGTTTCTTGTTATTGCCGTGAGTGGCTAGGGTTCTTGGTGTTGTGATTTTCGTGTAAGTCTTGTGTATGAGCTAGTGGAAAGGGGTTGGAAATTCTTTTTTTCTTTTTTTGTAATGGGCGTGCACTAGGGAGCGGAATGCCTTGGAGAGGTGTTGTTTATATAGAGATTGGCTAGGGCTTCACCTTGTCTCACAAGGAAGGGATTTGGCATTAAAGGGAGGATTTGATTTGGTGTTGGACAAGGAAAGGATTAGATTGAGGGGGGACAAATCTTGGCTAGATTAGGAATACAATATTTTTAATTGGTTATGATTGATTTTAATTAGGCATGACATCTTTTTAATTTAGTATGTGATTTTGTTTTGTTAGGAAGTTAATATATTGATTTGTCTTAATTAGGTATGATTATATTTTATTTTTATTTAATTGGTAAATGGTTTAAATATTTTTATTTAATTCAATGTTTAATTTAATTAAGATTTAATTTAATTTCCAATGTGTTTTATTAATTGGGATGTGTTTTATGGGCTTTGGTGGGTTAATTGGGCTTGGGTGTGAGGCTAGTAGCAAAACCAGAATTATCGACACCGTTCGAACGCCTCCTCGAACGAGGCACGAACGCCCACAATCTTTTTGACGTTCGAACGAAGTAACGAACGCAGCACAAACGAAAACAGTGAACTTGTGAAATGAATCCGATGACGTACTTATTCTGAATTTCCCCTTCCGACGTCCGTTTCTCGTGACTTCCGTGACTTAAAAGGTAGTGCCTCCAAATGAGACTCATCATAGGGACTTATATGCAAAAATGCAGTGCCTACAACAAGTAACTATCATCTCATCACTAACTTCCATCACCAAAAAGTGATGTGAATGACAAACGATGTGACTTGTGATGTGACTTGTGGGCCCCACTCGAATTCAAAATCCGAGTGGTCCCGCAAACACATCCGTGCTCGGGTTCGTTAATTCTGAATTAACGAATTTTCCGTTGTGACTTAATTAAATCAAATTTAATTAAATAATTATGAGCTAGCAAAATTTCTATTAAAGTCGCTCGCGAATTAATTCTAAATTAATTCGTTCGCCCGAATTAAAATCCAATTTTAATTTCGTTATGAAATCTAATTTCATTTAATATATCGAATATATTATTTTATCGATTAATTCCAAATTAATCGTTCTCTCTCTTCTAATTGAATTTTATCCCAGATAAAATCTCACCGTAATTAATCCTAGATTAATTTTCTCTCTTATAATTAATCCCAGATTAATTTTGTACGAGTCATATGTCATCGGTGAATCTTCGAGAAGCGACCCATGAGATCCCTAGATATGTTGGCAGTAAATCCGGCCGTCGGACTATCTGAACACGTGCGTACCTCGTACCACGTTTTTATCGATTTACGAGACACGATTGGCTTCTAGCAAAGCACCGTACCTACTAAATTCTCCAGAAATATTCTTAAAGGAATATATAATCTATAACAGGCGTAGTATACATAGTATTGTGTATTGCGATCCAGTATCTGATGTCACATGCAAGGCCTGGGGCTGGAATAGTATCTGCCCCGTACGAAGCATATATCGGATCACAAGCAACTGGTCTCTATAATCGGATAATCATGACCTTGTCATATTATCCTGATAGTTGCAACATAATAGAGAACCGGTTCTATATCCATGCGTGATCATCATCTCCATATGACTGAAGTGATACTTCCGTCTTGACATCACACCCAATACACTACGATTCTCAATAAACCCAGAAGAGGCGTACACAGAACCTGTTAAAGTCCCGGACGGCCAAAACCAAAGCATATTGATTGTCGCAAGTACTAGCGATGCAAGTCTCAGGTTAAGACCAAATACACCTACCATGAAGTGGATTCCCATAGACACATAGTCATACTACCAATGGGACTCCGCGGGGTCTATCCAGAGCGAAGCTGTTTCCGTACCATCGGTAAACACAAACACTTATCACACTTGCATAAGTATCCAATACTTAAATATATGAGAACTACGATGTTACGCTTCCATAACAAGCACAAGTGCAATACTAGTCTATTCTGCATTATCGATGTCCAGTCTCGATAATACTACGACTAGAGATATTTACTGATTAAAAATTTGTGGAATTATATTGTCTCATATCTTATAATCAGGTACTAATCATAAGGACTTTTATCATTTATATATGTAAGTAATATAATTACAAAAAATGATAAAATGCAATTTCCATTGCTACATAGTTAATTTGTACAAAAACCACAATGTCTTTTACAAATAGTGACGCTATGGGTCATAATTGTCCAACAATCTCCCACTTGGCCTATACCCAGTCACTCAAGCATCTAACACCTGAACTATGTACATGTCGCTCAAACATTTGTGCTGAGGAATAGCTTTCGTCAGGGGATCTGTAATGTTGTCCTCTGATGCGACCTTCTCGATCTTCACATCGCCATGATGTATGATCTCACGAATCAGATGGAAACGTCGAAGAACATGCTTGGATCATTGATGAGACCGCGGTTCCTTAGCCTACGCTATAGCCCCGTTGTTGTCACAATACCTTGGAATGAGATCAGCTGCTAACGGAACTACTCCTAATCCAATTAGGAATTAACGGATCCAAACTGCCTCTTTTTCTGCTTCAGCTGCAGCAATGTATTCCGCTTCTGTTGTTGAATTGGCAACAGTCTCTTGCTTGAAAGATTTCCAGCTTACTAATCCGTTGTTCAAACAAAATATGTACCCAGATTGTGACTTACAGTCATCTTTATCGGTTTGGAAACTTGAATCGGTAAACCCAGTTACCTCAAGTTCTCCATCTCCATAGATTAAGAAAGCATCATTAGTTCATTTAAGATACTTAAGGATATTCTTAACCGCCATCCAGTGACCATCACCTGGATCAACCTGATAGCGACTACACATGCTCAAATCATATGAGACATCAGATTGCGTACATATCATGGCATACATGATCTATCCGACTGTCGAGGCGAAGAGGATCCGACTCATGTTGTCTCTCTCATCTTGAGTTTTAGGACACATGTCCTTAGATAGAGTGACACCATGTGACACTGGCAACAGTCCCCTCTTAGACTGTTCCATGTTGAATCTCTTCAACACTTTGTCAATGTACGTGCTCTGGGAGAGTCCAAGCAGCTTTCTAGATCTATCATGGTAGATCTTTATTCCAGAATAAAGGCTGCTTCTCACAGATCCTTCATGGAGAATTTTAATGAAAGCCAAGCTTTCACTGATTGTAGCATGGGAATGTCATTGCCAATAAGCAATACATCATCGACATAAAGGACAATGAATGTCAGTGCGCTCCCACTAACCTTCTTATAAACACAAGAATCATCCGTTCGGACACACCGTTTAATTGCGGTGTTCCGGGAGGAGTCCACTGTGAAAGAATACCATACTCTTTCAAGTAATCAAGAAACTCATTGCTCAAGTATTCTCCACCACGGTCCGACCTTAATGTCTTAATACTTTTGCTGGTCTGTTTTTCTACTTCGTGTCGAAACTCTTTGAATTTCTCAAAGGTTTCCGACTTGTGTCTCATAAGATACACATAACCATAACGCGATGCATCATCCGTAAAGGTTACGAAGTATTCATATCCACCACTAGCCTGGCAAGACATGGGCCCACATACGTCACTATGAACAAGGGCTAACAGTTCGGTGGCACGTGCACATTTACCACTAAAAGGTGTTTTAGGCATTTTGCCTAATAAACATGATTCGCAGAAGTCATATGAATTTGGATCAAATCCGTCCAAGTACCCACTCCTCAAAAGTGTGGATATGGGAGTCTTGTTAATGTGTCCCGGATGACAATGCCACATATAAGTTTCATCTTTGTTACTTAGTTTAAGCCTTTTGTTTGTTAGATTATATGTTTGAGATAGATTTATATTCAAAATATAAATACCATTATCTACATCAGCACTGCATATCTCCATATCATTTTAATACATAAAACACCCAGTGTTTCTAAAAACAAAAATATAGCCACATTGGGCCAATAAAGATACAGATAAAATATTCATAGTCAAACTAGGTACATAATAACAGTCTGAAAGATTAAGTACATACCCTGAGGGCAGTTCCAAAATATAAGTCCCAACGGCCAAAACGGTGACTCGAGTCCCATTTCCAATGCGGAGGTCAATCTCTCCTGAGGCCAGCCTCCTACTAATCCGCAGATCCTGCACATCAGTACATATATGAGTACCACAACCAGAATAAAAAATCCAATTTTTAAAACTAGAAGTAAACATGTTTATTTCTATAACAAACATACCTGAAGCCGGTGCCTTGCCCGCTTTGATTTCCTTCATGTGTGCCTTTTACTCGCGGCAGTCACGCTTCCAGTGACCCGGCTTGCCGCACTGCAGACATACATCTTGGGATTTGTCCTTACCCTTCCCAGAAGGTTTTGACGATTTGGCCTAGCCCTTCTTCTTCTTCTTCTTCTTTACACCTCCAGTTGCCTTCGGCCAAGCCTTGGGAGACTGAGATGTTGAAGCGAAGTGCTCCTCACGCTTTTTACCCTTCATTAGCTCTTTTTCTGCTTCACGTAGCATTGCCATCAGCTCTTCAAGAGTATGGTCTTGGTTCATCATATTGTAGTTCATGATGAACCCGCTCCAGCTATCAGGAAGTGACTGTAAGATCAAATCTATAGAAGTCTCAGCCTCAAAGGTTATGCCTAGCTGTTCAATATCGGCAATCATCTATGGCACATGGTGCTCAACAGATGTACCCTCCGACATTCGAGAGCGAAAGAGTTTTTTCTGCAATTCATACATTTGCGATCTAAGGTTAGATCGATAAAGGTCCTTCAATTTTTCCATCATAGTATAGTGATCCAATTCATTGTTTTAGTGATGAAATTGAGGGGTCATCGCAGCGAGCATGACGGACTGAGCAGTTGAGTTGTCATCGCTATGAGTCTTCCAAAGCTCAAGCTCAAACGACTGCTCATTTTCGGGCTTAGGCCCGAGGGGTCTCTCTATCGTATAGAGCATCCTCTCAGCCCCCAGGACAATCCTGAGGTTCATATCCCAATCAGGAAAGTTCGCGCCATTAAAGACATTTTCGCCCCTGATAGTTAAAATACTCAATTAACGATATTTGGGTATAGTCCAACTGTTACGAGAAAAATAATAGAATATTAGTCCAACTAATAATATATAATTGACGAAATAATTTGAAAGCGGGTAATGCCAAGTATTTGAACGAAATTGCAAATTCAATACTGGCCCCCATTATTTTTCGGCGAGCCTCTAACCCTCTGTTGAGTACCCGGGAAACCTAGTTTCCTAGTGGGTTAGGATCCCGTTAAATAACACACAACCTTGATTTTGGCCAACAAGCTGTATGATATTTAATTAGGTAGATTTCTAAGATCAATTGGATCTCATCCAATTCATAGATCCGGTAGGTGGACCTCCAAGTCCGAAACATATATACAATATATATGTCATATATCCAATATATTTCCTAACTTTTTTCCTTTGAATCAACTAAGCATTGACTTTGGCTCAACAAGCTTAATGATTCCAGTTAAGCGGGACCCATTGACCTTGGAAAGCTTCGTAATCGATGTCGATGAACAAGAAGTGATCTTGACTTTGGCCAACAAATCACAACTTGGGCAAGACATACGATATGGAACAAAGCCTTCATCATTCAAACACATCCGCGATGGACAAAGGTCTTGACTTTGGCCAACAAACCAGTGCCAATCTTGGATCTTGAGAATGAATCATTCAATGGAAGGAAAACGCTTAATATTTATTGAGGGTTTTTCGTGTAATTGGCAACCAATTAATTATCTTTGATTAGGTCTCATCATACACCCTTAAGCAAGCATTCTAAAAGCATAATAAGGCGCGATAAATAAATTAATAATGATATGCGGATGGATATCTCACAAATTGTTCCTAGAATAAATCACTCAATTTCCTCTCCCCGGCAAGCACTATTCTAACTTCTACCCAATTACATAATACAATAAAGAAACCTCATTCGATTTAGGGGAATTGGTGAGAAGAGAATTAGAAAGAATCGAGAGATAAAGGCTGGACACGCATGTCCAATTTAATAAATTCTAAATTTATTACAATAATTTCCAAAATTGCCCTCACCCATCTAATATCCATCTGATATACATTATTCATACAACACATCCATGTATTCACACAAAGTATGTATTCAATCAATCTAATCCAATTAATTAATCTTTGAATAAAGTGATCATCCAATGTTCAAACAACTATTTGTTTTGCGCGAGTCCAACTCGTTTAAGAATAAGTACTCAAAGTATGAATTCTTGAATTATATCGAACTACAATTTTAAATCCAATTTATTTTGTATTCAATACTAATTCTTTATTTAATTCCAAATTAAATAATTACACTTTTAATGCGTCTTTACGACTTAGATTCTAAATCTAATCTTAATGGGTCTCAAAGCCCAATTAACATCCAATGTCAATTTAATTAAAGTCCAATGGGCTTTCAATTAATTATCAAGGCATGGACTTTGGCAACCAAAGCCCAATAAGGAATCACCCTTTGCCACAAAATTAATTTTGGCCCATTAGGCCCAATTAATTATTTAAAGGCCCATTTATTATATTAGACTTAATGGAATGGTTTAGGCCCAATTTGGATCCAATCCAATTTTCCTAAACCAACTTGACCCAACCAAGCCCATTAGGCCCAATTACAACAATTTTAGCCTAATTCCAAATTAAGCTTAACTAATTAAATTTTAATATTCCAAAAAATCATAATTTAATTAATTAAAGTGTATTGCACTAATTAATTATTTAAATTAATATTTCCAAAACATCAATTTAATTAATTAATCATGCATTATTATATTCAACACATGTCCAACATTATTAAAACAAAATCAATTCATTTTCATGCTACTTTGGTCACGGCAATGGAGGGACTTTTATATCAATTTTTATTTCAATCCAATTAAATCACAAACTAATATATCCATGTATTTTAAACACATCCAATGATTTAAAAAACAAAAATCACCATGACCAAGGATCTATATACATTCGGCCAAGCCTAAGAATTTTGGGAAAATTAATCCAATTAATTTTTAATCAAATTGATCATGCATAACACTTAGTTATCATTATATAAGCATACTCAAACAAACAATTTGATCAAATCATGCTCAAATAAAAAAATACCCAAATTCAAGTATATAAACCCTAAGTTCAATTTATGCTCAAAATTGGCTCATGATACCATTGTTGGTCTCTAAGATCATCCCAAGAACATTTAAAGCATGAAATAATGAGAATACAAAAGAAAAGTATAGCGGAAATATACATAAAATAATCGGAAGAGAGGATGTGTTGATAACAAAAATTTTCCTTCCTTCAAAGTCTCAAAGCTTTCTTTGAACAAGGTTGAGCTCCAAGCTTGAGTGATATGAGATTCCAAGATCAATGGGAAAGGTTTCCCTATCACCTATGTATGATTCTTCAAGTGCTAGCTTTTAAAATTTTGCTACAAAATTTCCTTGTTCTTCCTTGTAACTCTTGGCAATAGAGGGTTGGGGGAGATAGATAAATTTTCAATTTTGTTTTTAATGTAAAAGTGAATTGATTTTCCAAAAACCAAAAACATATACTAAAACTAAATTTGGTAAATGTCACTCAAGCTTTTCAGTATTAAAACAAAATGTGTCTTACAAGCAACTATCATCTCATCACAACTTCCATCACCAAAAAGTGATGTGAATGACAAGCGATGTGACTTGTGATGTGACTTGTGGGCCCCACTCAAATTCAAAATCCGAGTGGGCCCAAAACACTTCCGGGCTCGGGTTCTTTAATTCCGAAATAACGAATTTTCCGTTGTGATTTAATTAAATAAAATTTAATTAAATAATTATGCCTAGCAAAATTACTATTAAAGTCGCTCGCGAATTAATTCTAAATTAATTTGTTCGCCCGAATTAAAATCCAATTTTAATTTCGTTATGAAATCTAATTTCATTTAATATATCGAATATATTATTTTATCGATTAATTCCAAATTAATCGTTCTCTCTCTTCTAATTGAATTTTATCCCAGATAAAATCTCGCCGTAATTAATCCTAGATTAATTTTCTCTCTCTTATAATTAATCCCAGATTAATTATGTACGAGTCATACGTCATCAGTGAATCTTTGAGAAGTGACCCATGAGATCCCTGGATATGTTGGCAGTAAATCCGGTCGTCGGACTATTCGAACACGTGCGTACCTTGTACCACGTTTTTATCGATTTACGAGACACGGTTGGCTTCTAGCAAAGCACCGTGCCTACCCAATTCTCCAGAAATATTCTTAAAGGAATATATAATCTATAACAGGCGTAATATACATAGAATTGCGTATTACGATCCAGTATATGATGTCACATGCAAGCCCTGGGGCTGGAATAGTGTCTGCCCCATACGTGTTAGACAATAATGACCCATAGCGTCACTATTTGTAAAAGACATTGTGGTTTTTGTACAAATTAACTATGTAGCAATGGAAATTGCATTTTATCATTTTGTAATTTGATTACTTAAATATATAAATGATAAAAGTCCTTATGATTAGTTCCGGATTATAAGATATGAGACAATATCAATCCATAACGGTTTAATCATGAAATATCCCTAGTCGTAGTATTATCGAGATTGGACATTGATAATGCGGAATAGACTAGTATTGCACTTGTGCGTGCTATGGAAGCGTAACATCATAGTTCTCATATATTTAAGTATTGGATACTTATGCAAGTGTGATAGGAGGTTGTGTTTACCGATGGTACGGAAACAGCTTCGCTCTAGATAGACCCCGCAGAATCCCATTGGTAGTATGACTATGTGTCTATGGGAATCCGCATCAAGGTAGGTGTATTTGGTCTTAACCTGAGACATATATCTCTAGTACTTGCGACAATCAATATGCTTTGGTTTTGGTCGTCCAGGACTTTAACAAGTTCTGTGTACGCCTCTTCTAGGTTTATTGAGAATCGTAGTTTATTTGGTGTGATGTCAAGATAGAAGTATCACTTCAATCATATGGAGATGATGATCACGCAGGGATGCAGAACTGGTACTCTAAATGGTTGCAACCATCGAGATAATATGACATGGTCATGATTATCCGATTAAAGAGACTAGTTGCTTGTAATCCGATATATGCTTCGTACGAGGCAGACATTATTCCAGTCCCAGGCCTTGCATGTGACATCCAATACTGGATCGTAATACGCAATACTACGTATACTACACCTGACATAGATTATATATTCCATTAAGAATATTTCTGGAGAATTGGGTAGGTACGGTGCTTTGCTAGAAGCCAACCATGTCTTGTAAATCGGTAAAAACGTAGTACAAGGTACGTACGTGGTCGGATTGTCCGACGACCGGATTTACTACCAACATATCCATGGATCTCATGGGTCGCTTCCCGAAGATTCACCAATGACGTATGATTCGAACATAATTAATCTAGGATTAATTACGGAGAAATTTTATCTGGGATAAAATACTATTTGAAGAGAGAACGATTAATTTGGTATTAATCGATCAAATAATATATTCGATATAGTAAACGAAATTAGATTTCGACGCGAAATTAAAATTGGATTTAATTCGGGCTAACGAATTGATTTAGAATTAATCCACGAGCGACGTGAATAGTAATTTGCTAGGCATAATTATTTAATTAATTTGATTTGATTACGTCGCAACGGAAAATTCGTTAATTCGGAATTAGCGAACCCAAGCCCGGAATGTTTGCGGGCCCACTCGTATTTTGAATTAAAGTGCGGCCCACAAGTCACATCGCAAGTCACATCACATGTCACTTTAGTGATGGAAGTCATGTCACTTTTTTAGTGATTGACAACCAGTCACTATTCATGATGGGAGTTGTTGTAGGCATTGAATGCCATTTTCCCTTCTTTTTTACTTTATGCTTTTGGATAAGCATATACCAAAAGTTGTGAAAGATTTTTTGGTATTATGTTTTTAGAAAACAAATAGAAAACTCTCTCTTCCCTTTTTGCTCCAAAAACCGTGAGCTTCTCCACCATTAGAAGGAAAATTGTTTTCTTTCTAATCTTGCTAGCACATTCAAGGAATCATATCAAGGTGTTAGGGAAACTAATCCCTTGAGCTTGGAATCAAAGATCAAAGCTTGGAGCTTGGATTCAAAATTCAAAGAGGACCTTGGCCGAATCTTGGAGGACTTCTCTAAGTCAAATTTTGTGTTCAACACATCCAACATCCGCTCTTTGTAAGTATGATTCCGCCATACTTTACTTGTGTATTCACAATATTTCATTGCTTATATGATATTGGATAATGTCTTAGAGACCAACAGTACGAAGCATATATCGGATCACAAGCAACTGGTCTCTATAATCGGATAATCATGACCTTGTCATATTATCCTGATAGTTGCAACATAATAGAGAATCGGTTTTGTATCCCTGCGTGATCATCATCTCCATATGACTAAAGTGATACTTCCGTCTTGACATCACACCCAATACACTACGATTCTCAATAAACCCAGAAGAGGCGTACACAGAACCTGTTAAAGTCCCGGACGACCAAAACCAAAGCGTATTGATTTTCGCAAGTACTAGCCATGCAAGTCTCATGTTAAGACCAAATACACCTACCCTGAAGGGGATTCCCATAGACACATAGTCATACTACCAATGGGACTCTGCAGGGTCTATCCAGAGCGAAGCTGTTTCCGTACCATCGGTAACCACAACCTCTTATCACACTTGCATAAGTATACTAATAAAAATATGAGAACTACGTTGTTACGCTTCCATAACACGCACAAGTGCAATACTAGTCTATTCTGCATTATCGATGTCCAGTCTCGATAATACTACGACTAGGGATATTTAATGATTAAACCTTTGTGGATTGATATGTCTCATATCTTATAATCTGGAACTAATCATATGGACTTTTATCATTTATATATAAGTAATCTCATTACAAAAAAATAAATGATAAAATGCAATTTCCATTGTCACATAGTTAATTTGTACAAAAAACCACAATGTCTTTTACAAATAGTGACGCTATGGGTCATAAATTGTCCAACAATCTCCCACTTGGCCTATAGCCAGTCACTCAAACATCTAACACCTAAACTATGTACATGTCGCTGAAAATTTTACAGAGGAATAGCTTTCGTCAGTGGATCTGCAATGTTGTCCTCTGATGTGACCTTCTCGATCTTCACATCGCCACGATGTATGATCTCACGAATTAGATGGAAACGTCGAAGAACATGCTTGGATCATTGATGAGACTGCGGTTCCTTAGCCTGTGCTATAGCCCCGTTATTGTCACAATACAATGGAACAGGCTCAGCTGCTAACGGAACTCCTCCTAATCTAATTAGGAATTTACGGATCCAAACTGCCTCTTTTGCTGCTTCAGCTGCAGAAATGTGTTCTGCTTCTGTTGTTGAATCCGCCAACAGTCTCTTGCTTGGAATATTTCCAGCTTATTGCTCCGTTGTTCAAAACCAAATATGTACCTAGATTGCGACTTACAATCGTCTTTATCGGTTTGGAAACTTGAATTTGTAAACCCAGTTACCTCAAGTTCTCAATCTCCATAGATTAAAAAAGCATCATTAGTTCGTCTAAGATACTTAAGGATATTCTTAACCGCCATCCAGTGACCATTACCTGGATCGGCCTGATAGCGACTACACATGCTCAAAGCATATGAGACATTAGGTCGCGTATATATCATGGCATACATGATCGATCCGACTGCCGAGGTTAACGGGATCCGACTCAATCCAATTAAATCTCAAATCAATTTATCCATGTCTCTCCAACTCATTCAATGATCAAAAAACAAAATTACCATGACATTTAGGGCACTCAAACTTTCGGCCACGCCTACTATTTGGGGAAAATTTGATCCAATTCAATTTTCATCAAATTGATCATGCATAACACTATGTTATCATCATTCAAGCATATTCAAACAATCAATTTCATCAAATCATGCTCAAATCAATTTTACCCAAATTTTACCCTAAATCCAATTTCATGCTTAATCAAGGCTCTTGATTCCATTGTTGGGTTTCTAGGTTATCCCAAGATCAAATTAAGCAATGAAAAAGTATGAATACATCAAAGTAAAATTGCGAAATACTCACTTTGATCGGCTTTTGCGATACGATGAACACAAAAATTTTCCTCCTCCATGGAAGCTCTTGGCCATGCCCAAAATTTGTGTTTCATGTTTCAGCCAACCCTCCATTGTGTGCTCCAAGCTCCAAGCTTTGTAAATGGTGATTCTATGCTCATGAATGAGTTTTCCTATCACCTTTGGTCGACTCCTTTGGTGTGCTAGCACTCTTAAAAAATTGCCACAATTTTTCTTTACCTTCTTGCATCTCTCGGCATTGAGAGAAAAAATGGCCCTTTGGCCGAATGTTGAGGGAGAGAGAGGGAGAAGATGAAGTTGGTTGTGTTTTATTTCAAAAATAAAATACATATTACATTTTCCAAAAATGTACAAGGCAATTAAAGCCTTTCAACCACCACCATCAATCACAAGTGACAACCATCACATCACTCAAAGTGATGTGACTTCCATCACAAGAATGACTAATGATGTGACGCGTGATGTGACTTATAGGCCCCACTTGATTCGAAATGCGAGTGGGCCCGCAAACACTCCCGGGCTCGGGTTCGCTAATTCTGAATTAATGAATTTTCCATTGCGACGTAATTAAATCAAATTTAATTAAATAATTATGCCTAGCAAAATTACTATTCATGTCGCTAACGAAATAATTCTAAATTAACTAGTTCGCCCGGATTAAAATCCAACTTTAATTCCGCGTCGAAATCTAATTTCGTATAATATATCGAATATATTATTTTATCGATTAATTCCAAATTAATCGTTCTCTCTCTTTAAATAATATTTTATCCTAGATAAAATATCTCCATAATTAATCCTAGATTAATTTTCTCTCTCTTCTAATTAATCCTAGATTAATTATGTCTGAGTCATACTTTATCAGTGAATCTTCGGGAAGCGACCCATGAGATCCCCGGATATGTTGGCAGTAAATCCGGTCGTCGGACTATCCGAACACGTACGTACCTAGTACTACGTTTTTACCGATGTACAAGACATGGTTGGCTTCTAGCAAAACACCATGCCTACCCAATTCTCTAGAAATATGCTTAAAGGAATATGTAATCTATATCATGCGTAGTATATATAGTATTGCGTATTGTGTCCAGTATCATATGTCACGTGCTAGGCCTGGGGCTGGAATTGTGTCTGCCCCGTACGAAGCACATGTCGGATCTCTGGTAACTAGTCTCTATAATCGGATAATCATGACCTAGTCATATTATCCCGATGACTGCAGTACTAAAGAGTACTAGTTCATATCCTACGTGACCATCATCTTCATATGACTGGAATGATACTTCCATCTTGACATCACACCCAATACAACACGATTCTCAATATACCCAGAAGAGGCGTACACAGAACCTGTTAAAGCCCTGGACGACCAAAACCAAAGTTATTGATTGTCGCAAGTATTAGCGGTGCAAGTCTCAGGTTAAGACCAAATACACCTACTCTGATTCGAACTTCCATAGACACATAGTCATACTACCAATGGAATTCCGAGGGGTCTATCCAGAGCGAATCTGTTTCTGTACCATCGGTAAACACAACCTCTTATTACACTTGCATGAGTATCCAATACCCAAATTTATGAGAACTATGCCGTTATGCTCCCACAACGAGCACAAGTGTAATACTAGTCTATTCCGCATTATCGATGTCCAATCTCGATAGTACTCCGACTATGGATGTTTTAATGATTAAACCTTCATGAATTGATATTGTCTCATATCTTATCAATCCTGAACTAATCATATGGACTTTTATCATTTATATATCCCGGTAATCTAATTACAAATGATAAAAGAGCAATTTCCTTTGTCACATAGTTAATTTGTACAACAACACAATGTTCTGTATAAATAGTGATGCTATGGGTCATAATTGTCCAACAGTTTCTAGATCTATCTCGGTAGATCTTTATTCCTAGAATAATGGATGCTTCTCCTAGATCCTTCATGGAGAATTTTAATGAAAGCCAAGCTTTCACCGATTGTAGCATGGGAATGTCATTGCCAATAAGCAATACATCATCGACATAAAGGACAATGAATGTCAGTGCGCTCCCACTAACCTTCTTATATACATAAGGATCATCCTCGTTTTGAACGAAATCATATTCTTTTATGATCTCATCAAAACATTGGTTCCAAGAACGCGATGCTTGCTTCAATCCATAAATGGATCGATTTAACTTTCAAACATTGTTCGCATGTTTTGGTACGACAAAACCGTCAGGTTGTTGCATATAAACATCCTCCAAAAGGTTTTCGTTAAGGAAAGCGATTTTGACGTCCATCTGCCATATCTCGTAATCAAAATATGCAGTAATAGCAAGCACAATCTGAATGGATTTAATCATGGCAACGGGTGAAAAGGTTTCATCGTAATCGACACCATGTCGTTGACGATACTCCTTTGCTACAAGCCTAGCTTTGTACGTTTGTATGTTGCCATCCATGTCGGTCTTCTTCTTGATGACCCATTTGCAACCAATAGGCTTTACGCCTTCTAGTGCATCAACCAGTGTCCAAACTTAGTTGGTGTACATGGAATCTATTTCGGACTTCATGGCATCTTTCCATAAACCGGAGTCGATACCTTGTATCGCTTCCTCATACGTAGCCGGTTCGTCTTCCTCAATAAGATTACGTAGGCACTGCATTTTTACATGTAAGTCCCTATGATGAGTCTCATTTAGAGGCACTACCTTTTAAGTCACGGAAGTCAAGGGAAACAGACGTCGGAAGGGAAAAGTCAGAAATCAATATTTTGCTGGATTTTATTCGCTTTTTTAGCTTCGGGTTCGCTTATTGGACCTCTGTTTAAAACACATTCTTAGCCCAAACCCCCGCAAGACACACAACCAAGCCCATCTCACCCAAGCCCAATCCAAGAAATAATTAAAACATATTTAAAACACATGTTACAAATTAAATTAATTAAATCCAATTAAAATCAAATCAAATCCCCCTTCCTAAATTAAATAAATCACATTCTAAATTAATAAAACAAATCCAATCTAAATAAATCACGTACCAATTTAAATATATTCCCCACCAAAATTACATAATTTATTTCCCTTTTTAAATTAATTAAATACATCCCTATTTGCTTGATTTATTTCCAAACATAAAAAAAAAAACCATAATAGCCTAACGACCCCATGTCTCTCTCTCTCACTCGTTACCCAGACTGACCGTGAACAAGCCAACAAAGACAAGCACAGCAGAACCCTTCAGACAGCCTTCGCCAATGACCAAAAAGCAAGCCAGCTAAACCTACAAACAAATCAGCCCTCGCACCATTTGAGACCCTTCACGTCATTCACTCCTCACGAACCATGCACACGTGAATAACGTAGCAACTCAGCCCTTCAACATCAACAAACAAAGCCAATAAACCCTATCCTCACCAGCCACCAAACCCTAGCAGCCCTCACAAAAATCCTTCAATAAACCACCAAACAAAGACATCGAGCCCTTATAAGCCAGCAGCCAACCCACTCACAAAACAAGTCAACATACGCATAAACCCTCACGCAGGCCACGTAAACATAGCCCTCACTGATCATATACTTAACAGCCCTTCAAATCACGTACCTAACCAACACATATAAGCCAAATAAACCTACATATTCACGGCCACTCACGACCACTCACTAGCCGAGCACTGCAGCCCTTATTCACGCCTGAAACCAGCCCCAGAAACAGCCCTTATTCACGGCTGAAACCAGCCCCAGAAATAGCCCTCATTCACGCCTGAAACAGCAGCCCTGAAACTGCCCTTATTCACGCCCAAACACTGCCCAGTAAATTGCTTGAAACCACCGCAAAATAATGACCAAAAAATAAAGCAAAACAACAGCGAAACGGAGCAAAAACAGCAGCCCAAACAGTGAAACAGCGAGGGAAAATGTTGAACCAGTGAACCGGATGAGTTGCGGAGCATCAACCCTTCCGATGACCGTGTACCGTACTTCCGAGAGATGATTTAAAAGGTTAGACTTGATGGCACTTTTCTTATTTATTTTCATTCATCTTTTAGTTGTTTTATTTATTTTCTTCGCATGAGAGTCGCTTGTGGATGCATGTTGTGGCCTTTGAATGGACGGGAAAATGTGTCGTCTCTCATGGTATATAGGATGGAAACCCAGACGTAAATTCTGTAGCTGAATCCGAATGGACGGTAGTGTGGTCTGTACTTGGGAAACAACTCCACGTACCACTTGAGCAAACGGCACATCTTTATTTTATCTTGTTTGTTTATTATTCGCATTTTATATTCCGTTTTTTACTTTCCGCACGTTACTTGCTTGTGTATTGATGATATAGTGTGCATGGGCTTAGTATGCTGGTCTAAAGGTTCTCTATTTGAGGGAAGAAAAGTCTAAAAGGCTACCTTTATGACAATACTTTGCCGCGCCGGACGAAGTATGTTTGGTTGATGCGAGATATGTTCAATCGAGTATACGAAGTCCTATATTGTTGTCTTTATTTTATATACATTGTAATATAATGCGCATGGGCTAGCTAGGGTGGATTAAAGGTCCTCTATTTGAGGGAAATACCTAAAGGCTACCTTTACCACGATGTTTTGCCGCGCGGACGAAGTATGTTTGATTGAATGTGAGATATGTTTAATCGGATATACGGAGTTCCACATTATTGTCTCATTCATTTTTATGCATTGTAATATAATGTGCATGGGCTAACTAGGGTGGATTAAAGGTCCTCTATTCGAGGGAAACGCCTGAAGGCTACCTTTACCACGATGTTTTCCCGCACCTTTTATTATGTCATTTACCCTTTGCATATCATTGCTTTATTTACGCATGCATTGCATTCTAGTGCGCATGGGCTAACTAGGGTGGACTAAAGGTCCTCTATTCGAGGGAAATGCCTAAAGGCTACCTTTACCATGATGTTTGCCGTGCCAGACGAGGTGCACTCGGTTGAATGTGAGATGTGTTCAATTGGGCACACGAGGTCCTACATTGTGTATTTGTTCGATCCATGCATGTGTTTATGTCATTTCAGATGCCATTTTGGTAATCTCGTTCGAACGCGTTTCCAAACGCTACATGAACGTATGCATTCTGTCTCAGTCCGTTTGAACGCATTTACGAATGCTACTCGAACGCGCATGCATTTTGTTTTTATCATGCATCAGGTCTTATCACGTTCAAACACGTTCTCGAATGCTATACGAACGTGAACCTTCTGTTTACCGTTCGAACGCGTTTTCAAACGCTACACGAACGCATATACAATGAGCCGAGTCATTTTCATCACATTTCATGCATGATTGCTTCTTGGGTGATTTCTTTGCATTATGTAATTAATCATATCATTCCATTATTGACACTTTTACTGTTGTCATCTATTTGTATTCCCGCATTTATTTATTTGATGTGTTCGTGAGATTGTGTTCAAGCATGATTAGGTCGTTAGTATGTTACTTGTTTCTTAAGCATGATTAGGTCGTTAGGATGTTACTTGTTTCTTAAGCATGATTTAGCCATTAGTACGTTATTCCCTATGCATGATTTGGTTATCTTCTTCGCAATAGGCGTTCAATTTACGTTTATGTTTAGGTTGTTATTTATTTTTCGTATTTGATGATCAACATGTTCATGAGATTATTGTGTGATATCGTATGTTTGCCGTTATGATGATTTATTTTACACATGCGAACTTAGGAATAAATTATCTTTTGAAATATATGTTGCTTAGGCTTGGTTAGATTATTGAACAAATCTTATCATTACAAGTGGCATAAGTAAGGGACCATTCCGAACCCAACGGTTTGAGGTCTTCCCTTGCGAGGGGTGAGTGCGGCCTTAAATCATTTTCCCGGTTCACACCGAGTGGCGACTCCATGTAATTTCTCCGGTTTAGTTCCCTCGTGGGCTATTCCGTACTCCCAACCGGGCCGCGAGCCCGGGACAGCGTCGCCGATTTCTGTGTCCTACAATTAATATCTACATGAGGTGAGATCAGAAACCCATACCTCTCTGGTTGTTTTCTGACTCTCTCCGACCTACGCGGTTCTTGTGTATTCGATGATTGTGGAACAGTCTCATCCCTGATGAACTGTTCATGTTCCGTTAAGGATTCTGTGCCAGGAACAATATCACTCCGATTTTCATCGAGTTCTACTTTCCTCCCACATACCACTGCATTTAGGAATTCATTCTCAAGGAAAATCACATGTAGAGCAACAAATACTTTGTTCTTTTGTGGGTGATAGAAGTAAAATCCTTTGGTTTCCCTAGGATATCCTACAAATAGGCATTTATCCGATTTGAGCTCTAGTTTGGTACCTTCCAAACGTTTGACGTATGCCCAGCAACCCCAAGTCTTCAGGAATGATAAACCCGATTTCTTTCCTGTCCATATTTCATACGGAGTTTGTTGAACAGACTTTGACGGAACCTTATTCAAAATAAGTGATGCATTGTTCAATGCATATCCCCAGAAGGAAATAGGTAGCTCTGTGCGACTCATCATTGACCTTACCATGTCCAACAAAGTTCGGTTTCTCCGTTCGGACACACCATTTTATTACGGTGTTCCGGGAGGAGTCCACTGTGAAAGAATACCATACTCTTTCAAGTAATCAAGAAACTCATTGCTCAAGTATTCTCCACCACAATCCGACCGTAATGTCTTAATACTTTTGCTGGTCTGTTTTTCTACTTCGTGTCGAAACTCTTTGAATTTCTCAAAGGTTTCCGACTTGTGTCTCATAAGATACACATAACAATAACACGATGCATCATCCGTAAAGGTTACAAAGTATTCATATCCACCTCTAGCCTGGCTAGACATGGGCCCACATACGTCACTATGAACAAGGGCTAACAGTTCGGTGGCACGTGCACCTTTACCACTAAAAGGTGTTTTAGGCATTTTTCCTATTAAACAGGATTCGCAGACGTCATATGAATTTGGATCAAATCCGTCCAAGTACCCACTCTTCGAAAGTGTGGATATGCGAGTCTTGTTAATGTGTACCGGATGACAATGCCACATATAAGTTTCATCTTTGTTACTTAGTTTAAGCCTTTTGTTTGTTACATTATATGTTTGAGATAGATTTATATTCAAAATATAAAGACCATTATCTACATCAGCACTGCATATCTCCATATCATTTTTATACATAAAACACCCAGTGTTTCTAAAAACAAAAATATAGCCACATTGGGCCAATAAAGATACAGATAAAATATTCATAATCAAACTAGGTACATAATAACAGTCTGAAAGATTAAGTACATGCCTTGAGGGCAGTTCCAAAATATAAGTCCCATCGGCCAAAATGGTGACTCGAGTCTCATTTCCAACGCGGAGGTCAATCTCTCATGAGGCCAGTCTCCTGCTAATCCGCAGATCCTGCACATCAGTACATATATGAGTACCCCAACCAGAATCAAAAATCCAATTTTTAAAACTAGAAGTAGACATGTTTATTTCTATAACAAACATACCTGAAGCCGATGCCTTGCCCGCTTTGATTTCCTTTATGTGTGCCTTGTACTCGCGGTAGTCACGCTTACAGTGACCCCGCTTGCCGCACTGTAGACATACATCTTGGGATTTTTCCTTACCCTTCCCAGAAGGTTTTGACGATTTGGCCTTGCCCTTCTTCTACTTCTTCTTCTTTACACCTCCAGTTGCCTTCGGCCAAGCCTTGGGAGACTGAGATGTTGAAGCGAAATGCGCCTAGCACTTTTTACCCTTCATCAGCTCTTTTTCTGCTTCACGTAGCATTGCCATCAGCTCTCCAAGAGTATGGTCTTGGTTAATCATATTGTAGTTCATGATGAACTCGCTCCAGCTATCAGGAAGAGACTGCAAGATCAAATCTATAGAAGTCTCAGCCTCAAATGTTATGCCTAGCTGACCTAGCTGTTCAATATTGGCCAACAAACTGTATGATATTTAACTAGGTAGATTTCTAAGATCAATTGGATCTCATCAAATTCCTAGATCCGATAGGTGGACCTCCAAGTCCGAAACATATATACAATATATATGCCAATATATCCAATATATTTTCCTAACTTTTTTCCTTTGAATCAACTAAGCATTGACTTTGGCTCAACAAGCTTAATGATTCCAGTTAAGCGGGACCCATTGACCTTGGAAAGCTTCGTAATCGATGTCGATGAACAAGAAGTGATCTTGACTTTGGCCAACAAATCACAACTTGGGCAAGACATACGATATGGAACAAAGCCTTCATGATTCAAACACATCCGCGATGGACAAAGGTCTTGACTTTGGCCAACAAACCAGTGCCAATCTTGGATCTTAAGAATGAATCATTCAATTGAAGGAAAACGCTTAATATTTATTGAGGGTTTTTCGCGTAATTGGTAACCAATTAATTATCTTTGATTAGGTCTCATCATACACCCTTAAGCATGCATTCTAAAAGCATAATAAGGCCCGATAAATAAATTAATAATGATATGCGGATGGATATCTCACAAATTGTTCCTAGAACAAATCACTCTCTTTCTTCTCCCCGGCTAGCACTATTCTAACTTCTACCCAATTACATAATACAATAAAGAAACCTCATTCGATTGAGGGGAATTGGTGAGAAGAGAATTACAAAGAATCGAGAGATAAAGGCTGGACACGCAGGTCCAATTTAATAAATTCTAAATTATTACAATAATTTCCAAAATTTCCCTCACCCATCTAATATCCATCCGATATACATTATTCATAAAACACATCCATGTATTCACACAAAGCATGTTATTCAATCAATCTAATCCAATTAATTAATCTTTGAATAAAGTGATCATCCAATGTTCAAACAACGATTTGATTTGCGCGAGTCCAACTCGTTTAAGAATAAGTACTCAAAGTACGAATTCTTGAATTATATCGAACTACAATTTTAAATCCAATTTATTTTGTATTCAATACTAATTCTTTATTTAATTTCAAATTAAATAATTACACTTTTAATGCGCCTTTACGATTTAGATTCTAAATCTAATCTTAATGGGTCTCAAAGCCCAATTAACATCCAATGTCAATTTAATTAAAGTCCAATGGGCTTTCAATTAATTTATCAAGGCATGGAATTTGGCAACCAAAGCCCAATAAGGAATCACCATTTGCCACAAAATTAATTTTGGCCCATTAGGCCCAATTAATTATTTAAAGGCCCATATATTATATTTGGACTTAATGGAATGGTTTAGGCCCAATTCGGATCCAATCCAATTGTCCTAAACCAACTTGGCCCAACCAAACCCATTAGGCCCATTACAACAATTTTAGCCCAATTCCAAATTAAGCCTAACTAATTTAATTTTAATATTCCAAAAAATCACAATTTAATTAATTAAAGTGTATTGCACTAATTAATTATTTAAATTAACATTTCCAAAACATCAATTTAATTAATTAATCATGCATTATTATATTCAACACATGTCCAACATTATTGAAACAAAATCAATTCATTTTCATGCTACTTTGGTCACGGCAATGGAGGGACTTTTTATATCAATTTTGATTTCAATCCAATTAAATCACAAACTAATATATCCATGTATTTTAAACACATCCAATGATTTAAAAAACAAAAATCACCATGACCTAGGATCTATATACATTCGGACAAGCCTAAGAATTTTGGGAAAATTAATCCAATTAATTTTTCATCAAATTGATCATGCATAACACTTAGTTATCATTATATAAGCATTATATATTTAAACACATTATATAGTTATCATTATATTATCAAATCATGCTCAAATCAAAAATACCCAAATTCAAGTATATAAACCCTAAGTTCATTTCATGCTCAAAATTGGCTCATGATAGCATTGTTGGTCTCTAAGATCATCCCAAGAATATTTAAAGCATGAAATAATGTGAATACAAAAGAAAAGTATAGCGGAAATATACTTACAATGATCGGAAGAGAGGATGTGTTGATAATAAAAAATTTCCTTCCTTGAAAGTCTCCAAGCTTTCTTTGAACAAGGTTGAGCTCCAAGCTTGAGTGATATGAGATTCCAAGCTCAATGGGAAAAGTATCACCTATGTATGATTCTTCAAGTGCTAGCTTTGAAACTTTTGCTACAAAATTTCCTTGTTCTTCCTTGTAACTCTCGACAATGGAGGGTTGGGAGAGAGAGAGAGAAATTTTAAATTTTTGTTTTTAA
Organism: Zanthoxylum bungeanum; assembly: GCA_019454045.1. Taxonomy (NCBI): domain Eukaryota; kingdom Viridiplantae; phylum Streptophyta; class Magnoliopsida; order Sapindales; family Rutaceae; genus Zanthoxylum; species Zanthoxylum bungeanum. The sequence goes on along the minus strand of SKCR01044227.1, from coordinate 6,483 downwards.
TGTAAAAGTGAATTGATTTTCCAAAAACCAAAAACATATACCAAAACTAAATTTGGTAAATGTCACTTAAGCTTTTCATTATTAAAACAAAGTGTGTCTTACAAGCAACTATCATCTCATCGCTAACTTCCATCACCAAAAAGTGATGTGAATGACAAACGATGTGACTTATGATGTGACTTGTGGGCCCCACTCGAATTCAAAATCCGAGTGGGCCCGCAAACACTCCCGGGCTCGGGTTCATTAATTCTGAATTAACAAATTTTTCGTTGCGACTTAATTAAATCAAATTTAATTAAATAATTATGCCTACCAAAATTACTATTAAAGTCGCTCACGAATTAATTCTAAATTAATTCGTTCGCTCGAATTAAAATCCAATTTTAATTCCGTTATGAAATCTAATTTCATTTAATATATCGAATATATTATTTTATCGATTAATTCCAAATTAATCGTTCTCTCTCTTCTAATTAAATTTTATCCCAGATAAAATCTCACCGTAATTAATCCTAGATTAATTTTCTTCACTCTTATAATTAATCCCAGATTAATTCTATATGAGTCATACGTCATCGGTGAATCTTCGGGAAGCGACCCATGAGATCCCTAGATATGTTGGCAGTAAATCCGGTTGTCGGACTATCCGAACACGTGCGTACCTCGTACCACATTTTTTACAGATTTACGAGAAATGGTTGGCTTCTAGCAAAGCACCGTGCCAACCCAATTCTCCAGAAATATTCTTAAAGGAATATATAATCTATAATAGGCGTAGTATACGTAGAATTGCGTATTGCAATCGAGTATCTGATGTCACATGCAAGGCCTGGGGCTGGAATAGTGTCTGCCCGGTACGAAGCATATATTGGATCACAAGCAACTGGTCTCTATAATCGGATAATCATGACCTAGTCATATTATCCCAATGACTGCATTACTTAAGAGTACCAATTATGTATCCTACGTGATCATCATCTCCATATGACTGGAGTGATACTTCCATCTTGACATCACACCCAATACACTACGATTCTCAGTATACCTAGAAGAGGCGTACACAGAACATGTTAAAGCCCGAGACGACCAAAACCAAAGTATATTGATTGTCGCAAGTATTAGCGATGCAAGTCTCAGGTTAAGACCAAATACACCTACCCTGATTCGGATTCCCATAGACACATAGTCGTACTACCAATGGGATTCCGATGGGTCTATCCAGAGCGAAGCTGTTTCCGTACCATCGGTAAACAGAACCTCCTATTACACTTGCATAAGTATCCAATACTTAAATATATGAGAACTATGTTGTTACGCTTCCATAACACGCACAAGTGTTATACTAGTCTATTCTGCATTATCGATGTCCAGCCTCGATAATACTACGACTATGGATATTTAATGATTAAACCTATGTGGATTGATATTGTCTCATATCTTATAATCTGGAACTAATCATAAGGACTTTTATCATTTATATATTAAGTAATCTAATTACAAAAAATGATAAAATACAATTTCCATTTTTACATAGTTAATTTGTACAAAAACCACAATGTCTTTTACAAATAGTGACGTTATGGGTCATAATTGTCCAACACTTTAAATATGCTTTAAGGTAAGCTTTGAGTAAATGATTATCTAGATGTCTTCACAGTTTTTCCTTTTGGCTATAAAAAGGTAGTGAGTGAAGAAAGACACCAAATCATTATCTAACTCTAGGAAAACCTTTCGTTAAATTAACTTTAGTTTGGAAAGTTTTATTAACTCCTTGGTCTCACCTCACTTGTATCTTTTATAATGTCTTTTATTATAAACAAGTGATTTATATTTATTAGCCTTAAAGGTAATAAATCTCTAAGTTCATCACAGAATAATTACTTAGCTAAGGGATAAGCAATACATTCTCTATTTCTTAGAATGTCTCTAGATGCTTGCACCCTAAAATAATCATGCCAATTCTAATCATACATAGAATCATCAAACATATGAGTTTTAATATGTTGGAATTATTTTAGGCATTAAATAATTTTGATTAATATTTAATTATGATATTGCATTTTATTTTATTCAAATAAATTTACTATTCACTTTTTTTCTGCAGAAGCGTGAACTTTAAATGTAATTTCACAATTCAAATTTTAACCAAATCATGCAAAACTTATGCCTAAAATTAGGTTCAGGATGTTAGCTTTCCAACGAGCTTTTAAACACCCAATTTCGAGTTCAAATGAGTGAGAAATAATTAAAACAAAACGGCGCGTTGATACCACTGTTGGGAAACGGCCGCGAGTGCGCAACGGAAAAATAAATAATTAATATGCCACTTTCCCATTGCCCAAGACCCATTTGTTTTGATTATTCTACAAGCCTAGGCATGTTACTATATATTCTAAGCATAAAACTCATAAAACATGCAAAGAACATAAACCTAACATGTTAACTATCATAAGAACTCTATTTAAAATAAAGAAAGAAAAAGACTTACTTGAACCGTATACTCCTCCAGGCATCCCTCCAATCTACAAGCTTTTCTCAAACTCAGCAAGCTCTTCCACGTTCCAAAGAGCCACCCAAGTGTGTGGTCTCCAAAGATTCACAAACCAAAGCCAAAACTCAACGGCAAGACTACTCCTTGAGTGCACGGGTATTTTGCCCTTGGTGCTAGCCTAGGCAAATACCTCAAAACTTTTAACTTGATGTTCCTCTAGTCAATTAGACTTAAGGATCCTCAAAATCAATGGCTTACTCTTAAACTTTAGAGTTGCTCACTTATATAAACCAAAGATATGAAAGGTTGGTGCAAAAATTTGTGAAGATTTCTTTGGGTTTATATAGTGCTTCAAAGCCAACAAAATTAATTAAGAATCAGATGTGGGATAAAAGTCATTTTAATCTTAGCCATTGGATCTTAATTTAGTGGTTTAATGAGATTATAAAACCCTAATAAGAGTTTGGGCCGAATTGGAATTCAAAACAAATAACAAAATTAAATAAATTTTTTTACTATTCACGCTCATTTCAATTTTTCGTCATACATAAAAATATATTAGTTGGACTAATATTTAATCATTGTTTTAATTAAACAGTTGGACTGTATTCAAACTACTTCAAATAATAGTTGATTATATAATTTGATTATAGTAATCAATATATTTGAATTTAACCAATTAAATTATAGTTGATTATATAGTTAGACTATAGTAATCATTATATTAAATAGTACCTGAAATCGTTGATTGGATAGTTGGACTATAACAATCAAGATAACTGAAAGATTAGTGTTTAAAATATAATCCTGGGAGAAAATGTTTTAAACGGCTTTAATTTTCAGATAGAGAATAATACCTCAGGATAATCCTGGGATCTGAGGAGTTACTTTATTTGATAGAGAAACATCTCGGGCCTAAGCCCGGAGTTGAGCAAATAGTAGAACATGATCTTTGGAAGATTCATGTGATGATAACTTTAGTGCTCAATCCTTTATGCTTAATGCAATGACACTTTAATTTCGTTGTCAAAATTAAGGATTAGATCCTTGTAACATGATGATCAAATTAAAGGATCTTCATAGATTTATTCTTAGAAGTACAAATTACAAAAGAAGCTTTTAGCTCGTGTATGTCAGAGGGTACATCTGTCGAGCACTAGGTGTCGCAGGTGATTGCTGACATCGATCAGCTGGGTTAGCTGGGCATTACCTACGTGGCTGAGACTGCCAAAGATTTGATCTTATAGTCTCTACTCGAAAGCTGGGGCAGATTCATTAAGAACCGAAAGTAAACTCTTGGAGAGTTGATGGCTATGCTCTATGAGGCACATCCAGAGCTTCTAAAAAGGGCAAAGCCAAAATCATTACAGTCTTCTAGGAAGACAAAGGACATATCCCAAGATGTATGCCTAAACTGTGGCAAACGGGGTCACTGGAAGCGTGACTGCCGTATGGACAAGGCAGACATGAAGGAAGTAAAGGCGGGGCAAGGCTCCGGCTTTAAGTATGTTTGTCGTAAACATGTTCGCTATTAGTTTCGAATTGAATTTTGATACTAGATGTGGTACATAAATATGTACTGGTGTTCAAAATCTGTTGATGAGCAGGATACTGACTTCAGTTGAGATTTATCTACGAATTGGAAACGGGACGAAAGTCGCTGTTTTAACCGTAGAAACCTAAGTTTAGGAACTACCCTTCGGGTGTGTACTTAAATTAGGAAACTGTTATAATATAACTAGTTTGACTAGAAAATTATCTCTATATCAGGGTTTAACCCGTTGCGGGTATACCTTATATTCTAGAACACTAAAGTGTTTTATTTTATAAAGATGATATTGAGATAAACACATTAGATGTGAATAACAATATTTATATTTTGAATATAATTGAATCTCAAAAGTATAACATGACAAACAAATAGCTCAAACTGAATAAATCAGATGAGACTTATTTGTGGCATTGTTTTCTGGGACACACTTAACAAGACTCGTATATCCACACTTTCGAAGAGTGGGTACTAGGACAGTGTGGACAACAGAACCTGGGCGACGCCGTTCCTAGGCTCGCGGCCTAGTTGGGAAGTACTAAATAACATGTAGTCGCCACCCGGTGTGAACCGGGACAAAGATTTAAGGCCGCACTCACCCCTCGCAAGGGAAGACCTCAAACCGTTGGGTTCAGAATGGTCTCTTACTTATGTCACTTGTAATGAAAGGATTATGTAATAATTTAATCAAGCTTAAGTAACACTTATTTCCAAGAGTATCATGCTTCTAAATTCTCATATGCAAAATAAAACTTATGTACACATTTCACGTATATCTCACATTTAAAATTGCATGCTTAACATATATCAAGATAGCAACGAACATACAACTTTATTTGCATATCACATTCAGGAAAACACAAGCACACATATTAACCATACAAGCACACATATGGGCACTTTTCCAAGCGGTAAGTGGAATTGTATCCCAAGTACAGACCGCACTACCGTCCATTCGGAATCGGCTACGGAATTTACGTCTGGTTTTCCATCCGATATACCGCAAGAAATAATACTCAAATGTTATCATGACATAAGCATATGAATTGTAATACATTAACATATTTGCATTTATACATGTGGAGATAGCTACTAGGAAAACTATGCATGAAATCTAATGAAGAGGACTCAGTTCAGTGGGTGCGCGTTCGTAAACGCGTTCGAACGGTAAACAGAAGGTTCGCGTTCGTATGGCGTTTGATAACGCGTTCGAACATAAATGAAACAGAAAGCTCTCGTTCGTATGGCGTTTGTTAACGCGTTCGAACAGAAATGAAACAGAATGCTCTCGTTCGTATGGCGTTTGTGAACGCGTTCGAAATAAATAAGACCTAATGCATGACAAGGCAAAATACATGCGCGTTCGAGTTGCGTTCGTTAAACGCGTTCGAACGGGAACAGACCTGATGCATGAAATGGGACGCAATACATAAACGACAAATAAAGGGGCGCGGTGAAGTAGTACTGCCGTAAAGGTGGCCCTTTGGGGCTCTTGATCTCTCAAAGAGAGGACCTTTAGACCAACATACTAAGCTCATGCGCGTCACATCACAACACATGAAATAAATAATATCAGACATAGTATGCCCGATTGAACGTATCTTGTATCCAACCGAACACACATCAACTGACGCGGCAAAGCATCGTGGTAAATGGGGTTTTAGCCCCTCCCCATAGGGGATCTCACATCACACTTACTAAGCCCATGCGCTCGATTGAATTATGCATACGAAAATAAAGACAATCATATCAAACTAAGTATGCTCGATTGAACATGTCTTGCATTCAACCGAACACACATCAATCGGTGCGGCAAAGCATCGTGGTGAAGGATTTTAACCCCCTCCGATTAGGGGACCTTTCGTCGCACTTACTAAGCCCATGCACTCGATCGTATCATACGGGGATAAGCAACATACAGAATTTAAATGACGAAAAATAAATAAATAAAAGCAACACAAAACAAGAGAAGGTGCCGTTTACTCAAGTGGTATGTGGAGTTGTGTCCCAAGTACAGACCGCACTACCGTCCATTCGGATTCGGCTACGGAATTTACGTCTGGGTTTCCATCCTATATACCATAAGAGACGACACTCTTCCATTCATCCAATACCCACAACATACATCATACACACAACGAATGCCACAAATACAGAAAATATAATCAAAATAAATGACCAGAAAATAAAATGAGAATAAGTGTGAAAGATACCCTCAGGTCTAACCTTTTAAGCTGTCTCTCGGACTCGCGTTTCACGAAAATCGGAAGGGGGTAAAGCTCCGCAACTTTTCTGGTTCACTGGTTCAGCGTCCTAGCTCACTGCTTTGCTGTTTTGCTTGCGGTTCGAACTCTGTTCTGCTCCTATTCGGCCTCTGTCTTGCTGCTCACTGCACGGGCCACCTGTTTAAACGTTTTCAATGAACTATTCCAAGTTTGTGTAG